>JAJOZX010010452.1:0-32500 GCA_023014485.1 Bathynomus jamesi
AATAATTTGTTCTCAAAGACGCGTGATTCACTGCGTTAAATTCCCACTCTGTCTGCCTCCTCAGATTGGTTGATTTAATCATGAAAATTTTCCAAACGTCATTTGGGAAAAGTACTTTGTACTTAACATATATCGGTAAAAATGTACTTAGGTTAAAGTACAATATTTCCTCTTAAAATGTACTTAAGTTAGAGAAAGTATTTTAAAATAATTTTACTTTCTAGAAAGTGGATCTTGAAAAATGTTACTTGAGTACGGTTACTTCACTACTGCACACCTCTGCCTATGCATGGTACAAAATGACGAATATAACTGAAATATTTCTCTGTATGAATACTTATGAACGCCACTGTATATCATCATCAGAATTGGAAGTACACTGCTCAGTAGAGTGTATCATGCTCAGGTCGAATATTGAAAAACTTGTAATTTCAAGATTGGCAGTATGTATTCCTATGTAAAATTAAATTTTAAGAGGGGTTCGTCTTTTGCAACTTTTGCGAAAAATCGCATTTAAGTGTTCAAAATCGCACTTTTTTGTCGAAAAATGGGATTTTTGGCCAATTTCAAAGATTTGGTAGCCTCAAATGACCTCCATATTGTTCACATACACCCTCAAGCATTTCTAGGGGCAGGCTTGAACCCATTTAAGATCAGCCAAAGTGATTCATAACCCCTAAAATAACAAAAATCACCCAAAATGGTCCAAAACTAAGGAATTGTATGATTTTTAGTCTTCTATACACCACATTTCGCGCCTGTTCTCTTCATCAGGCAGAATCTTTTTGTTCTTTCTTGGTCTTGCATTTTCTATTTTTTAGAAACGCCTCCACCAATTTTTATTTATTTTATTTTCGGAATCACTGAGTGTGATGGCAGCTGCCCCCACCTTTCTGCAAGCTGCTGTGACGTTCAACCTTTTTTCTGCAATTGCAATTCTTCTTTAATATTTGTATAAGTCCCTCCTCCACCCCCAGCTTGTAATAATATGCTGGTCAACTGAATGCTTTGAGATTTTTTCTTCTGAAAGCATCTTGATTTGTCTAGCAGGTCTTGCAGATATCTAAAACATGTTCATAATGTCTTGCTTTGACTTGAAAACTGGCAACAATTCTCTGTGATCGATCCTAGCACGAACAAAACCATCTCTTCTCTCTTGCCCATACACTGCATGAGCTGCAGCTGAAACTTCCTGGACTGCTCTTTCACAGCTTTGAGTGTGAACTGAGAAGTTCTCAACTTCAAGGGGAGACCTCAGAAGCTCCTCAACTTCTTCTCTTGACATCTTACAAGTGAAGAGTGGCTCATACAGTTTCTCCTTATCCCAATTAATCAGAGTAATTGGAGAAGTGGCATCAAAATTCAGTTTAGGGTTTCTATGAGGTCTCAGACTTGTGTCTCCATACTCAGACTTACCTCTGATCTTCTTGATAATCTCAATCCCCAGTGCCCTCTCCTCCTCATCCTCACTGCACAGGAGAGAGGCAATGAGGTTTTCATTGTGAGCATGATATGCTCCACAAACTATCACACGAGTGATTATGTTCTTGACTTCAGAGGTCTGGCTTCTCAGCAGTCCAAGAGCGGTCACAATATGGTGGGGTTCATACCTCATGTGGTGCTTCACCTTGATCTCAAAATACATCTTGAAGTAGAAGTCCTGGCAGAACTTCAGCAGCACCTCCAGCTTCTTCAACACCTCCCCCTTCAGACCATGCTGCCTCATCGGTGCACGGACAGAATGCCGAAAGTCAAAATGCCGAAAGTCAAAATGCCGACAGTCAAAATGCCGACAAGACAAAATGCCGACAGTCAAAATGCCGACAGTCAAAATGCCGACAGTCAAAATGCCGACAGTCAAAATGCCGACAGTCAAAATGCCGACAGTCAAAATGCCGACAGTCAAATTTTCGAATAATATAAAAAAAATTCATCTTTACAAGATCGGCTTTATTAGTATTAGGCAACTCTGCGATATTAGTATTTGGCAACTCTACGGTAGATGACTTCACAATTGTGAAGTTTGCTTAGACTTTAGTTTAGACTGGAGCACTGTTAAATATATTATTCGACCCCTTTTGCTTATTAAAATGGAATTTGTAACTGGTAACAAAGGCGGCAGAAAACTTTCGTTTGAAGGATACGCTTATGTTGTCGACAGAAAACGAGAAACCCGTATTTATTGGAGATGTGAGATACGCTCTGAGTGCAAAGCTAGGATTGTGACTTGTGCCGATGTTATTCAAAAGATTACTCATAACCATTCGCATCCGCCAAATCCGAGCCGTATTTGTGCTTTAAAAGCAGTTGAAAACGTAAAGCAACGCGCAGCGCACTCAGATGAAGTGACATCTTCGGTAATTAACAACTGTTTGAGCGATCTTCCTTTAAATGCATGTGGTGCATTGCCGCATAAAGACTCATTATCGCGCAGTGTACGGCGAATAAGAAGGCGTAATGATAATACAAATGATTTAACACTAACGACAAGAGGTGATAAATTTTTATTATTAGAAAATGAGGATGTTTATATTTATTCAACAATGAAAAATTTAGAAGTTTTAGCATCGAAAAAGAATTGGCTTAGTGATGGAACGTTTTCTTGTGCGCCTCTCGGAATGCAGCTTTATACTCTTCATGCCGTTGTTTCTGAAACTAAAACGTTACCCTTAGTTTTCTCCATTATCAAGAATAAAGCCGAAAAGACTTACGACATTATTTTCAATTTCCTTAAAGAGAGAAATATTTGTCCAGATTCACTTACAGTGGACTTTGAAATAGCTGCAATAAACAGCGTGAAAAAGTGTTTTCCCACGGTAACTCTATTCGGTTGCTATTTTCACTTTAGCCAGTGTTTATGGCGCAAAATTCAGCATTTGGGATTAACAAGTTGGTATTCCAATCAAGAAAATGCTTTCTTCATCAAGCAGCTGGGAGCTTTAGCGTTTGTTCCCGAACAAGATGTGTGCATCGTATATAATGAACTTGCCTCGCTAGACGAAGAAACAGATACAGTGCTAAGCGAGTTTTTGGAATATTTTGAAAAAACATGGCTCGGCGTTGTTACGCGCGGCGGTCGTCGAAGGCGCCCAGCCTTTGAAATCGAGTTATGGTCCGTTTGCAGCCGAATTGAATCGGATCTACCCAGAACAACCAATTCTCTGGAGGGATGGCACCAAGCTTTCAATAGCAGAGTTTCGATAACCCACCCGACCATGCCTAAACTCGTCAAGAAAATCCAGCTAGAGCAAGCTAGCAACGAAATAATTCTCGAACAAATATCTCTTGGGGCTAACGTGACGCGAATAAATAAAAATATACCAGGGTTAATGACCGTATTAAAAGGGTACTCGCAACTTATAATTCGACCGACACCTTGTTGTTCTTAAGGTCAATGGCTCACAATTTATAGTTTCGTTTTAATAAATAAATTATTTTTGGAACCTTCCTCTTTTTAATATTGCATTAGCTTTTAAAAAAAAATATTTATTTTAATTTGTTTATTCAATAGCTACAAATTTTTGACAACCTGTCTAGCTTTAAAAAATTGTTTCAGATTTAAAACCTATTTCTCTTTAATAAATTACTTCCGTTTTAAAACGCATATTTTTTAAAATTATTTTTACAAAATAAAAATTTAGTTGGCCTGATGTTTTTTTACGCTCTTTACTTTCTCGGCATTTTGACTGTCGGCATTTTGTCCTGTCGGCATTTTGTCCTGTCGGCATTTTGTCTTGTCGGCATTTTGACTGTCGACATTTTGACTGTCGGCATTTTGACTGTCGGCATTTTGACTTTCGGCATTCTGTCTGCACACGGCCTCATCCACAGCATCAACAGAGCCTCACCTGTAGTCAGCCAGCGTGACTGATTCAGTGGGCCACACTTCAGACCAGCAAATTCCTTGCTCAAATCTCCTGTCTTGAGAGCTTTGATCAGTAAGTAGCAGTTCTTCTGGTCAGTGCTAAGGTTCTGTACAATGTCTTCTGGCAGTTCAATTATATCTTCTCCTGGCAGAGCCTTGAAGCTAAAGTTGACAGGTATGTCATTGATCTTCTCCAAAAGTTTTCCTATTGGGCCACTGAACCCAGACTTGTGCGTGTAGGGACCATCAAGCTTGATGATCATGTGCCTGAGGCTGAGTTCATTAATATGCAACTGACATATCAGCCAGTGATACTTGTGACCTAGCAGTCTCTCCAAGTGAGTGATGGCCCCTCCATCAGGTCCTGTGTTTGTGGAGTCATCACCAAGGACCACAATAGTATCTTCAGCACCATGAGCACTAATCCACTCAAACAGAGCCTGATCTATCTTCAGTGCAGGTTTCTCATTTCCTTCAGGTTCTTCTGGTGTACAATGGAAGAGATACTTCCCCTCAGGTTCCCAGGTAACACTATAGTGCTCTCCAGTTGTAATATCAGGATGGAAGCGGCCAGTTTCTTCATTGTACCTCATGACCTTTGTCTTCTTATCTTGTTTTCCATCAAAGAAAATTCCCTTGATCTGCTCTCCCTCTGTCCTTTTCTCCAGGGCCTCCACCGAGGCACCTATTACAGACTCCTTGCCCCTCCACATTTTCATCCTGTCAACAGCTAGATATGCCTTATCAGCAGATAGATGGCCAGCTTTGATGAGATCTTGCAAAAAACCAGTTGCAATGGCTGCTGCAGGAGTGTTCGCCACCTTGAACCTGACTGCAGCCGCAGCAATGCTTGAGATATCCATGTAGTCACTCCTGGCAGAGGTGGAGACTTTGCCAGTGTTGACAGTGGAGCTTGTGCCTGGTGCAGTACTGGAAAAATCTGTGTCAGCAGTAGGAGCTGCTCTGCCTGAAGACTCTTGCAAAGAAGTCACCTCATCTTCATCACCATCATCAGCTCTAAGCAGTAGCTCCTTTTCTTCTTCCTCTTTTCTGTTTCTCTTCTCAGCTACCTTCCGTTCTTCCTCCTTCCTCTTAGCAGCCTTCACCTGCTTCACTGTTTCCTTCACATCAACAGATGCCATCCGGAAGCCAGAAACTTCTGAGGTTTTGATCCTCTGGTAATGGAGCCACTCTAGCTCCAGCTTTGGAATCTTCTGAGGCAGAGGACAGTCACAGTTGACATGAACTCTAGCAGCACAGCCAGAGCAGCCAGATGCTTCAGTTCCACAGAGTGATATCATGTCTGCAGGTTGTTATGTCAAACAATGTATCAAGTTCAGATATTCCCTTCTCTCTCTTTGCAGCCTTCACTCTGCCATTCACTAGGTCAATCATTTCATTCCACCTGACAAGAATCTTCCTGGCAATGGATCTCTCTTGAATGATCACAGGAGGAGTGAACTTGGCATTGCTTTTGCGCCACTGTGCCAGTACCAGTGATGCCAAGTCCTTAGCCAAATCCTGCAGAGGGTACTGCGCTCTCTTCATATCATCAAGAAGCAGCTTCTCTTCCTGGAGGAGGATTCCTCTCTGAAACACAGCTCTCCAGGTTGGAACTTCTGTGGGAAATAACTGCTTGCCTGAACCCACCAGATCACTCAGCTTTGAACCAAAACTTTTTCTGGGCTTTCGTCCTTGCTTAGCCATGGTGGCTACACAATCTTCACCAAGCTTTGTATCTGAAACATAGAAAATTATCACAGTGAAACTCTAGTAGCCTATAACAGCTGTTACAATGGTTTTGTTTGGTAAGAAACCGGTTTGTTACATTTGTACTACAGTGTATGTCCTGCACAGCTGTTCTGTACATAACCAGAAAACGAAAAAGTGGAAATTTGAAAACTTAAACGTGATTTTTAGCAAAAGTTCAAGAAAACAAACCCCTTCTAAAATTTAATTTTACATAGGAATACATACTGCCAATCTTGAAATTCGCGCTTCAATGAGCATGATACACCCTACTGCTCAGTTCCACAAGGAGCAGTATTAGCCCCACTTCTATTTATTATCATGCTAATAGACATAGAGAATGAAGTAGATAACAGTATAGTAACATTTTTGCAGACGATACAAATACCAGCGGAAAAATCAGCAATGCAGAAGAGGTGGAAGATCTACAGAGGAACACAAACAGAGTATACAAATGGTCAAAAGTCATTAACATGTATTTTAATACCGATAAATTTCAGCTCTTCAGATATGGAAGAAATGAGGAACTTAGACAGCATATTATGCCCCAGGTAGACAAGATATTCAGGGAAGAGCAAAAGCAAAATATTTTGGTGTAATAATGAGTGATGATGCAAAATTTTAAACACAATCAGATTGCGATAAACAAAGCAAAAAAGAGTTACGGGACAGCTACTGAGAACCTTCAAAAGAAGAGATGAGAAGGTAATAACAATGATCATACAAAAGTCTACATACTGCTCATTCTTGACGTCCCCATATAAAAAAAAATAAAAAACGAAGGAATCCAAAGAAATTTCACACCCAAGATTGATGGCTGCAAAGAACTCAACTACTGGAAAAGACTACGTGAATTAAATCTGTATTCACTGGAAAGAAGACGAAGAAGAGAGGTACACCACAATTTACATATGAAAAATGATCAAAAAACTGGTACCAAACGTCAAACTAAACTCAATTAATATCCAGACAAACTGGAAAATAGGAAAGGTAGAGTGTAGCGTTCCCAAACTAAAGGCCAGACAAGGGGCACCCTCAACATTGAAGGAAAATAGCTTGGCTGTCAAGGGCCCAAGACTTTTTAACCAGCTTCTAGAGGACCTCACGAACATCACAGGGGTCAAAGTTGAAATCTTCAAAAGAAGATTAGATGTCTGGTTCAGGACGGTACCGGATGAGCCGAGTGTGCCTAGCTATGTGCGATGGCGATCCCAAGAAAGCAACTCGTTCCTCCATCAGACCAGGCCTAGAGGTGGGGGGGGGGGGCTATCAGCTTGACCTTCGTGTGGAGAGAGACCTAGGCACGGAACTTTTACTAGATACATACATACTAGGGGCACTCAATATATTTTGCCCCACCCTTTTTTCTTAGCTAAATAATAGGTCAGTTGGGTGAAATGTCTTTTGGGCCGTAAGTTTGAACTTTCTACGCTTCACATAACCGGATTTTTCCAGTTTGAACTCCCCTCTTTCTTAAAACCGCTTTTAAACGCCCTTGTATAAAACCGATGGTTAACGCAGTTTCGAAAATGGCGTCTGACAGTGATGTGCGTCGTAAACAGAAAGCTGTTATCGAGTTCTTAACCGCAGAGAAGGAAAGAGTTGCAAATATTCACAAACGTCTACAAAACGTTTACGGAGATGTTGTTGTTGATCGAAGCACAGTTGGACGCTGGTCTAAACGTGCGAGATCGGAGAGAGGGAGAACCATCCTCGATGATGAGCCACGCAGCGGTCGCCCGGCATCGGCTGTCACATCTCACACTGCGCAACCTGCTAACAGCATCATTCGGTCAAATCGGCGCGTCACATACAAGGAACTATCACTGGAGCTAGGAATTAGTGAAGGAAGTGTGAGTATGATAATTCAGCAACTGGTTTGTTCCTCACGAACTGACTGAAGATCACAAAGCTCAAAGAAAAGAAATTCCTTCTGAATCGTTGGTTCGATACGAGACAGAAGGGGATGACTTCCTTTTACGAATTGTGACTGGGGATGAGACTTGGGTACACCACTTTGAACCTGAAACAAAACGCCAATCCATGGAGTGGCATCACGCAGACTCCCCACGCAAGAAAAAGTTCAAAATGGTTCCCTCTGCAGGAAAGGTTATGGCAACCATCTTCTGGGACATGAAAGGGGTGATTCTGGTGGACATTATGAAGAAAGGACAATCAATCAACTCGGAGGCATATATTGCTACCCTACAAAGACTCCAGAGACGTATAAAGCGAGTTCGCCCGGAGAGAAAACTGGAAGACGTCCTTCTTTTGCACGATAACGCAACACCACACAACAGTTTGCAAACAAGAGAGGCCATCACAAAAATGCGCTTGACTGTGTTACCCCACCCTCCATACAGCCCGGATCTGGCACCTTCAGACTCCCATTTGTTTGGGCCAATGAAGGATGCTATTTGTGAAAGAAAGTTTCAGAGTGAAGATGAGGTTGCTGAAGAGGTTAAGAGGTGGCTCCAGTTGAATCCAGCGGACTTTTACCAGCAAGGAATAAAGGCCCTTGTTTTGAGGTGGAGGAAAGCCGTAGAAAAGGATGGAGACTATGTGGAAAAAATAAAAACTTGTATAAAAGGTTGTCAGACACGTTGTCAGACACTATTTCTTCATTCAAAAGAGAGAGAAAATCAAGTCAAGGGGATCAGCAACTGCGAACGATTGCTACAATATAGTTACCAAAGATCTTCAAGATATTTGGGCCATGTTCTCTTTCCCTGTCATTCAAGAAAGATCTATTTCTTCTGCAGTGGAAAGATTAATCAGATCAGCTCTTTCCTTGAACAAGGTTCCTCTACGTCAAAGGAATGAAAATTTTGCTAAAAAACTTGCTTCATATGATGAAATGTTTGACATTTGTACTTGCAAATGTTATGATAAAGGAATAGAAAGGCCGTTTTGTCGATGCGAGGTAAAAATCCCAATGGTAGAGTGGGAGTCATTTGTAGGCCAAAAGCAAAGAATAAATCAATTAGGGCCATTTGATCGTGAAGCTGCCGCTGTCCAGAGACGATCCCTCTCATGAGCAAGAGAAGAAAAGAGAGGCAACAAAGTACAAAATTTCTGGAACTTACAAAGAAACTTGGGAGAAAAAAAAAAGGTGGGGTCAAAATATATTGAGTGGCCCTCGTACATACATATACCATGTATGTAATTCATGCGAAAATTCAGTACAAATTTTAATTTCGCTTTGGCGACATAATTAAAAATCGCTCCAACTGTTGGTGGAAATTTAATTGAAAATAAAAGTGACAAAAAGGTATTTATATTTTCAAGCAATTAAATATAAAATCTCCAATTGGATTCCTGAAGCGAAAGGTACAGAGGTGTTCAGGAATTTATTCCAATTTTATTCCACTGCATATACTGTACAGTATATACACACATTGAATCCCTCTCTCTTCGCCGCACTGTTGCCTCACTTTATCTTTACTGTCGCCATTATAGCAGACACTGCTCTTCTGACCTCTCTAACTGCATGCCTCCTCCTTTAAAGAGAGCTTCCAGTACCAGACTTTCGACAGATCCTCTTCCTTTTCCTGTCCACATCTTTAATGTAGTGGTTAATAGGTATTCTCAATCTTTCACCTACTTTACCGATCAACTCTGGAACAACCTTCCTCAATCTATCTTTCCCTCTATCTAAGTGTGATTTCCAAAACGAAGACTGTCGAGGCATCTCGAAATCTCTAGACCTTGATTTCGGCTCTTTCCTCCTTCTATTGAGGGAGTGCATTTTTGAGGGTGTTCGCCCTCAACCCTCCTTCATATACTTTATATATTACCAAAAGTGTTGAGACAAACTTCTCTGTCAATCCCCAATGTTCTAAGGGGTGTTGCAAAAAGAATTAAGGATTTTTCCCCCAGGATATATTAAACTTCGAAATACCTTAATATTTGATTGACTTCCACCGGCATCTTCAGCAGTTGCCAAACGATTTCGGACTTGACCAATATATTTGACTTGATCAATTGGCAAATGTCAAAGTCAGCGACAAGTCTTTTCGCCACTCCAAACGCAGCGCATGCGACACGAACCTGGCTTCTGCTGAGAACCATAATATAAATTTGAATAAGCTTAGTTTATGCAAAAATATTGGTCAAGTCCGAAATCGTTTGGCAACTGTTGAAGATGCCGGTGGAAGTCAAATAAATAATCAAATATTAAGGCATTTCGAAGTTTGGTAGGCTATATCCTGGGGGAAAATTTCCTCATTCTTTTTGCAACACCCCTTACATATACAGTATATTGGTTGAGAGTGGGGTGGCTTTGTAATTCAAGTGATTAATAAGCTAGTCTACTACCTGTTACAATCAGTATTCATAAGTATGGCACGTGGATGAAAACTGACAGAGTTTGGACTTGTGCAAGATAGTTGGATGTTATATAGCAGGTATGACTTTACACTTCCCCAACATATTTTACCAAAGGGGAAGAATGTAAAACATGGCAGTATGGAATTCAGACCACGAAGGCCAAAGAGGATGAGAAACCTGTGCGCGGAGAACGTTGAAACGTTTGGTGAGGGAAGACCGAATGTGTAAACTAAAGGCAATAGTAGTATGACCGCAAAATGGATGAGTGCAAATTGCAATGAAATGTTGATTGATTGTTGCAAAGGGGGAGGGGGTTGGCACCTGGCGTGGCACAAAAAAGGGGGAGAGGGTATGCAAGCAAGGGAGAGGGGTTTATCCCCCAAGCTGCATGAAGGAGGGAGTGGGGTTTTACTCTCCCACCCAAACCTAACCTAGGAAGGTAAGAGAGAAGAGAGAGGAGGGGAGGAGAGAGAGGATCTTTCGCCTGCAAACCTCAGGCACATAATGAATGCTCTTAACAGCCTCAGTTAGCTTAGAAGTCTTAATCAGCCAGTTGACTTAGAAGGCTTAAGCAGCCAGTTGGCGTAGAAGGCGTACCCAGCCATTTGGCGTAGTATATACATATATATTAATAACTTTTGTAGTGCCAGATTGCGCTATTTATTTAATTAGTGTATATATTAAAGGAGAGAGAGAGAGAGAGAGAGAGAGAGAGAGAGAGAGAGAGAGAGTAGATGCTCATGGTCGCCCCACAAATAAAAAAATATTGATTTAAAAACACACACACACACACACACACACTTCCTATATAAGCAGTTCCATGAAAAGAAGAATTTTTCTATCCCAATAGCAACATATATACGAACATGCCTTCCTTAGAACAACTACCACACAAACCCCAAAAAACATCCTTAGAATACCTCCACACAACCATCAGCACACTACCACACCAATAGACTGACAAGGTATCTAAAAACGACCCAGTTAATAGACAAAGCTATTAAGCATAAACAAATACGTTTATGGGGCCAGGGTAGACCGACAAGGTCTCAAAAAAGGCAACGCCAATAGTTTATCCTATTGAACTTCTCGTGGCAGAAAACCACCACGAGGCCAATGTGATGTTTGGTGCGCAATCTTTTGAACAAAAATTCGAATATGATAAACCAAATTTAATACAAAAACAAATTTTCGCATTAATATACAAATTTATCTTTTAATCATATCGTAAAATAATTTAAAACAGCGCATATCGTTAAAATTCCAGCAAGTTAGTTATAACAAATTTTCACCTTAATGTACAAATTTATCTTTAAACTATAATATAAAAAATAATATAACTATATTAAAACTAGATTTTAAGCTTTAGTAGGGCATACCCAGCAAATTACATTTTCTATGCATATTTATAAAAATTAAATTTATGGCATAACTTAGATATTTTGCGCATTTCACAATTCAATAAATGGAATTAATATGATTTACTCTAATTAATTTCTCTCCAATATTATTGCACTATTATTAATGATTTTTTTGGATCATGTTAAATCTTACTATTCATGGGATAAAGTAAATTTGCTTCAGTGCAATTCTCGAATTAAACACTGCCTTGAGGATTTGATTCCTAATACACTGTATTGTCACAAACACATTTAAACGTAGAAGATTGGGGCTTACTCTCCAGCAACAAAGAATTATGAAATGCTTCGTTATTATTTCTCATCAATTGTATATATTTCTATCCTTAATATGTAAACTGTCATTGTATTAATAATATTTGTCACTAAACCTTTTCATTCTCTCTCTCTCTCTATCCGTCCTGCGCATTCGCAGATTCAACTATCGTAGAAATTTTAAACGCCCACAAAGGTATCACTGCCCAATCAAGAAATCCGCGAGCTTGTGATTTGTGTACAGCTATTCGTCACCAAATGGGGCAGCGCAGCCACATATAAAAATGGGGCATTTTCAGCTGGCACCATATTAGCTGATATTTTCCACTGAATTACCACGCGTTGCTAGTTGTCATGAGTACAAACAGTCAAACAGAACTCTATTCTTCACCACAAGTGTTTGAAGTTGGAGATCTTGAGTAAGCCATATACACATATCTATATTACATTATATATATATTTATATATACACACACGAAAGTGATTTTATCATGTCTTCCTACAGTGCCAGTGCAACTCTCTTTTTGCCGCTGTTGATATAGAAGAATTATTTTCATTGCAACAAGTGACAAACATTTGTGAAGCCGAACAGAATGATACAGCGGAGCGGGACACAAATGAGATGCAAGTAGAAAATTAATACGTCCGTATGTTATAGCATTTCTCTATTTATAGTCAGGTTCAGTATGTATTTTTGTTCAAATTTTATGGAGATTAGCAAACCAGTACATTTTTGAGAAGCTTATGGCATCAGGAATATGAAAAGTAATGTTTACATTTGCGCAGATGCCTGCTTGGCGGCCATTTTGGCGGCAGTTGCAACAGTGTTTATAAATCCTGATGCTTCAATAATTTTGCAGTATTTTTGCAGTAGTGTTGCAATATTTAATTTTATACTGTAAAAATTTATGTTAACACAACTAGTACACAATTATCTTGGTGTTGGTTAATATAGTGGTGGCTCTCTTTCTTTTCAGTGCCTGAGTCATCATGAGTGAAGACCCGGGAACCAGCAAGTTGAGTTCGGTCAAGTCGTCCATGGACACAGTAGACTGGAAGCAGTGCATTCTTTGTCAGGAGTCCACTGCCAGCAAAGGAACACTTGTTCAATATCCCAGAACAGAATCATACCAGAAACTACTCGATGTAGTGGAAGAAAGAGCCAGCTTACAGGATGGAAAATATGTTGACATCCAAAGACGCCTCAAAGACTTTACCAAAGAAATATTGATTGAAAGGAAACCCATGTGGCATCGCAGTTGTTATTCTGATGCCACAAATCAAATATCCATACAGCGAGCGAGAGACCGCTTGCAGCATGCCATGTCTACAGGAACCTATGCTGTGAAAAAACGTGGGCATAAAAGAACAAGCTCTGAAATGGAGCAATCAGCAACCCCAGGCACCTCAGCACCTTTCACTAGATCTGCGACAGAACCGTTGACAAGGGATCACTGCTTCTTATGTCAAGAAGATGATGACCAGCGTCTCTTCACCGTACGAACTGAAAACGCGGGGAAGGCACTTAGACGAGCTGTGGATATTTCCCAAGATCCAGTATTGATGACAAGACTAAGCAATGCACTCTCACCAAGTGATGCCCATGCGATAGATGTAAGATACCACAAACCATGCTGGACACGATATGTGTTCCATGTCCTGAGGGATGATGCCAGCAACCGGGCCAAGTCTACAAAGACAGACCTACCAATGCAAGTACCATGCTTGATTGAGCTGATCAATCTCATTGAATATCAAACCCAAAATAAGGCTCATCTACCCATGGATGCCATCGAAAAAACCTACATATCTATGCTTGGTGGTAGTGATGAGGCACAGAAGCACACTCCGACACTGACACGACAGTGGCTAAAGGACAAAATTCTTGCAGAGTTACCAAGTGTGAAGTCAGTGAGGCAGAAAGACAGAAGAAAACCATCTGTTCTTTACTGTCCTGAAGCCTGCGAAGAAGATATGGTCTACACTTCCTTGATGCAAGATGCCACAAGTGAAATGGACAAGACAATGATGATATACAAGACAGCTAAGCTAATACGCAACAGCATTGCCAATTTCGCTGAGGAGAAGGAAACACACAATTACAGTATCCAGCACAAGAGAGGATGTCCCGACCGAGCTGTACAGCCTTATACGGTGGATTTTGGTGGGATCTGAGGAGGAGCTGCAAACGGAGATGAGGAGCAGGACAGTTGACAGGTCAGCATTGACCATAAGTCAGAATATCATGTATGCTTTCAAGACCAGGAGACAAGTGCACCACGTGCCCAAGAAAGCCACTGACACATTTCGGACACCACACACACGAGAAAACCCACAGGTTGTAGGGTTGGCACTCACTGTACATCATGACACCAGGAACAAGGCGCTGATGGACCTCCTCCATGTACAGAACTACTGCGTATCACACAGCCGTGCCTTGCTCCTAGAAACAGCAATTGCCAATGCTGTTGTGGAAAACACAAAACAATTTGATGGATTGTATGTACCACCTTTCCTCAAGAAAGGTACATTTGTCTTCTTCGCTGTTGATAATACAGATTTTGCAGAGGACACTGTAGATGGCAAAGGCACCACATGGCACAATCACCGCAGTGTATCAGAAGGCAGATGCGCCTGGAGAATCAATCGCACCCAATTTGGAAGTTAGTGAGGCAAAAAACCTGTCGGTTGTCCCTTATCATGTACCCATCGAGCCTTGCAGTAAACCAAAACCTGGGCCAGTCAAGAGAGCAAAGGAATTCAAGGCGTGTTCCACAGGTGTTGCTGAATCCTATGAACTAACCAATCTTGGTTGGATGATTGCATCTGCTTTGTCTAGATCAACCGACAGTGAATCACAAAGCAGTATCCCAGGCTGGGCAGGCTACAAATCACTTGTGTCATCTAGTCAGTCACTGACTCAAGTCGGTGCCTTGCCTCTACTTCCAGAGGTCGCACATGAGTGGTCTACCATGCTGACTGTGATGTTGCAAGCGTCTCAGTTGAAGAGCTTGGCAGTTGGTGAAAACCACCCAACTGTCATAACCTTTGACATGGCCCTGTACGAGAAGGCAGTACAGTTGCTAGATGCAAGACCTAACTTGAAAAGAGAAGTTGTTCCGAGACTTGGGGAGCTGCATGCTGTGATGGCTGCACTGAGGGCACTCGGAGCCTCAATAGAAAATTCTGGCATAGATGATGCATGGATTGAGGCAGATGTATATGGGCCTGCTACAACGAGACAGATCCTCAAGTGCGGCCACTACAAGAGAGCACTCCGTGCACACATCCACACTTACATGGCTCTGTATGAACTTGCTCTAGAACAGTTCTTCACAGAGATGCCACAACTAAAAGAAATCTGCTCGAAACCAGCAAATGAATTGCAGGAAGCCTGCACAAACACAGCTTCTGGGACAAGTGATGGAGCAGAATGCATCAGAATTGCTAACACTCACCTGCTTCAAGTCTTGACCAACGAAGATGTCATTCAACAGCTGAAGAAGTGGGAAGCTCAGAAATCATCTAACGCTATGTTCAAGTCATTGATGAATTACCTCCACCGGGTTGAAACCATCTTGTTCTTTGTTGAAGCATCCAGAAATGCTGATCTCGTTCTCCATCTGGAGGCTGGAGAAGCACTCAGCAAGCTGTTTTTCGCAATGGATCGAATAAAATACAAACGCCTCTGGCCAAGGTACATCGCCGACATGCACGAAATGAAGACAAGCCATCCAGCAACATGGCGAGAACTTCAAGATGGAAACATATCTGTCACCAAGAGTGAGATTCCGTTCGTCTCAATAGGTGCAGACCATGCCTGCGAACATCTCAACAAGATGATGAAGGTTCATTCTGGCCTAATTGGCATTTCCAATAATGCGAATGCTAGGCAGCGGTTCTTCTTGGCTTCTCCAGAGATGTCGTGCCTCTCAACAGAGTTTAAAGGACAGTTCGGGCTTCAAGTAAACAAGCCAGAGGAACACCATGATGTACGACCCAGTGCTGTCAGGAAAGAACATGAAGCTGTTGACAAAATCAAGGCTGCAATACTGAGCCACGGGAATCCCTTTGCTGTTGAAGGTGATCAGCTATACAATTTCATCACACATGCATATGTACGACAAGAGTATGTTCCACAAATCTTGAACATTGATGACATCGGACAGAAGCTTTATGAAGATTATGTCACTGAACGTATCAATGGAGATGTTAGTCTCTGGGCACCAGTCAAAAAGCAGAACAACAAGATGTACATGTCTGGCAGCAAGAAACAAACTTTCAAGTTCCGTGACCAGACAGTTGACCTAAAAGAGACCAAAGATCTCTATGGTCGGCTGATGGTTCTCACCAGGTCGAGCAGGGACATCGATCAGAAGAATGCAGTTGGCAACTATGAGTTCACATTGACTCCGAGAGCACTATTTGCACCAGACGGCTCAATGCTGCCATGCACTGACAAGTCCAAGCTGATACACAGCCTTGAGAAGCTGGCAAAAACAGATGAAACCCAGGAACAGACAGAAGCTCTAGCGGCCAAAGAGCAGGATGATGACAGAGGTCCTGTATCATCATCTCCATCGTCGTCATCAAATCAAAAGATCGCCATTGTTGATGGAATGGTGCTTGTCCAGAAGATGACAAAGAAATCAGGGACAATCAGCACAGTCAAAGATCTAGCCCAGTGTTTCAATGACAGGCTCGTGAGCTTGACAGCAGGGTTCAGTGAGGTCATCCTGGTCTTCGATACATACAAACCTGACTCACTAAAGGAGGAAACTAGAGAGAGACGACGACAAGGAAAAGCTCCTATACAGTATCAGGTTGCAGATGATACGAACATCAAACACATCCTACTGGCACGGTTTCTATCGCACGAAAAAACGAAAGCAGATTTGACAGACTATCTCGCCAAAGCAACCCTTGATTACAACAAAAACTCACCTCAGTTAGTCATCACATCAGCATCAGGTCACACCAGAAGCAACAGAAACATGCACTTTGAAGACAACAATCACGAGGAGGCTGACACATTGATGATCTGCCTGGCAGCGGAGGCATCACAGCGGTGTCCTGATGCACAGCTAGTATTCTTCACTCCTGATACTGACGTCTTGGTTCTGGCTGTGGCACACTATGACAAGCTCTGCAAAAAGACATCTATTTTGATGGTATCAGGTACAGTCGAAATAGAGCCAATCTGGAGAGCTTTGGGCAAAGAAAAGGCGCAAGCTTTACCTGTATTCCACGCATTCACTGGAGCAGACAATGTTGGAAAATTCTCAGGAATAGGCAAAACAAAATGGTTTCAGCAGTATATGAAAGCTGACATGCACTTAGTCAGAGCACTGATGAAACTACCGGAGAAAGGTGACCTAACACAGGAGGTGAAAGACGTATTGGCCAAATTTGTGTGCTCAAGCTACTGTCCCAAGGGTATTCACATTGCAAGTATCCCTGATCTAAGATGGTATCTGTTTTGTAAACACCTAGCTGAAAGCAACAACTTACCTCCTACACTCGGTGCACTTGAGGAACACATCCAGCGTGTGCGGTTACAAAGCCGAGTATGGTGCCAAGCCAATGTTATGCAGCAACAGCCTTTTGACCCCCTGAAATTTGGTTACTATCAGGACAAAAGTGGCCAAATACTGCCAGTCACCACAAAGGTTCCTCCTGCCCCGCAAGCCATCATCGAGTTGGTCAGATGCCACTGCAAAACCAACTGTTCTACACAGAGATGTTCATGCAGAAGGAATAACTTGCCTTGCACAGAACTATGCTTGTGCGGCACAGAATGCGAAAACGATGCAGACTGTAATGTTGAATATGACACTGAGAGTGATGATGATGTGTAATGATGTGTCAAACTGAGATAGGAAATACGTCTATACGTATGCTGTTGTCACTACCAACAATTTGAGTGTGCATTTTTTCATGAAAATACAAACATAATTTCACAAACTTCTTCTTTTCTTGGTTTTTGTGTTCATAATCACTAATTTGACATAAGCTTTGGATTCCTTGGGCCTGGAAACATAGGATTAGCATTTAGAATGAATAATCACTAATTTGACATAAGCTTTGGATTCCTTGGGCCTGGAAACATAGGATTAGCATTTAGAATGAAGTTTCTATGTCAATTACAAGCTGAGATATTCGGAAATTCTTATTTTATGGCGGCCATTTTGAAAATCCAAAATGGCGGCTATGCAGGCATCTGCGCAAATGTAAACATTGATTTTCAGGTTCCTGATGCCATAAGCTTTCCAAAAATGCACTGGTTTGCTAATCTCCATAAATTTTGAACGAAAGTGTTTTTATTGACATAGTGAACAGGACTATTACCCATAGATCTCTTTTAAGCAACTTTTACCATAAAATGAGTTTATCAAAGTATATGTGAATGACCCGGCTAGGCTAATCGTTATTATCTACCCATGGGTTCGAGACCTGGTGACGGCAGCAATGCGTAGTATGCCCAGCTAGTCATCCTTCCACGCAATACAGAAATGTGATTGAAACTGATTGCCGCTCTCTCTCTATGTAGAACATATATATATATATATATATATATATATATATATATATATATATATATATACACACATTAAGGCTTTGTGGGGATAATCCCACAGCTCAACACAAGTGTTGTGGGATATAGGGAGGCAGCGTCTTGGGTTAGGGGATACTCTCTGTCCTTACACACCCCATTTAAAGAGATTCCTCTGCCGAGCGGTGCCCCCCATAGTACTGTGAGGTATTGAAAAACTCATGATCTTCACTTGCCCCACAAACACCTTTAAATGGGAGACCCATAATGGGTGCACACACATTTCTACATTACTGTACAGTCTTTACAGCCACACCTACACTTTTCCTCGTAAGTGTATATATTGTAATGTATATGGTTGTAAATTTGACTTGGTCCGCAATCGATATGAACCGTGACTTAATGGATACCATAATGAAATTGACTGGATTCTTTGGATCTGATATATTTGCATGTCCGTTATATAATAGATATAGAGTGTAACATATTTGTAGATAGTAGTCTATTATGACTTGATCCTCTGGATCGAGAGATTCTATCTTTAGTTTTAAATCGATAATTAATTATTTTTAAATTGATAATGTATAGGGTTGTAAATTTTGACTTGGTCCGCAATCGATATGGACCGTGACTTGATGGATACCGTAATGAAATTGACCGGATTCTTTGGATCTGATATATTTGCATGTCCGTTATAAATAGATATAGAATGTAACATATTTGTGGATAGTAGTCTATTATGACTTGCTCCTCTGGACCGAGAGATTCTATCTTTAGTTTTAAACCGATAATTAATTATTTTTAAATTGATAATTATTTAGTTTCGTAAAAATTGGTCGTTGCCAATTTACCCGCAGTTTTTAAATAAGTTTCTTATGTTCTTGTGGTTCGGAACCCACGTAAAATTGTAGGTCCCCTCCACCACCACGGAGGACATACAGTTAGGTAGACCAGCCATGAGTGGATCATAGGGTCTTTGTTGGTCTGAAACATTATAACATTATAACATTATAACATTCAGCTCAGTGATTAATACTGTCCTACATTATATTAATCAAGAATCCTTTGCAAGTGTTAATTATTTTTATAAAGATCCATAATTTAACCATATTTTGACTCGTACTAAGAATGAATTACTGCAAACTTTAAAGGGGGAATTTTATCGCTGCTTTAACCTAGCCCATCGTCAAACGCGTACAATTGAGCTAACCATGCAATCAATTAACCTATCCAGGCATTCAACAAGTCTAACCAGACATTCAGTATTTTCCCATAGATCTCTTTTAAGCAGCTTTTACCATACAAAGAGTGTATCAAAGTATATGTGAATGGCGCTTTTAGGGTAATTGCTTACTGTTTATTATTTGCCCGGGTACCCTAACTGTTTATCCCCCCTCCCTCCTCCCCACCTGTGCTCGTAGGTGATAGTAACCCGTTCCTGCCGAGATGTTGACCTGATTTAAATACACGTCACACTGACTGAATATAGAGTGCATAAAATTTGTTTCTGGAAATACAACGTATTTGTCTTCGCAATCCGCTCCATCTGAATGTGCTATTCGTAGTTTACCGTACATGTGCACACAGCTTGGGTAAAAAAAGTAAGGGCCTGAGCTAGGGATCACGAACTCTATAGGAGCACTCGGTGAGCTAATGGTGTTTAGCGGATTAATTGTAATAAAGTCACTGTGCTCAATAGAAACTTGTGTTGGGAGCATATCAAAGAGGGACAACTCTGATTTACAACATTGTGAACTACACGGATGGATGAAACGCGACATGGCGAGCCAGAAATAGTGGCACCTCTCTCGACAAGTAGTAAACAGCCTATGATTCCTGAGAGCAATGTCCTTAGTTTATATCAGTTAAAAAAATGAACAACCATTGGTTTCAATCGGTTAGAACACTTCTTTTTCGATGTCCTTTTACGTTTAACTCCACGTGCTGGTAACCCCTTCTTCTTCTTCCGGACAGGCCTCCTCCTCCTCTTCTTCCCACCACCACGCATTTTTCTCTGTGCATCTTTGATGATTTCGTCCCGTTTACGCTTTAAGTGCTTTTTTAGAGCTTTAGGCTTAGTCCCCACCATTATATCTTCTACCGTGTTAAGACCTGATTGTAACGCTTTCCTCCCCAGATATCTGGCACTACTCTTCAACAAGGGGACAGACGGACGCAGTATGGTTGAAAAAATGGATCCAATCCCACTTCCGCGCTGGTATTTCACCCCTCGATAGACTGTGAAAGGCTTACGGATCATTATGTCACAGTGCGACGAAAGTGCAGCTTTAATGTTAAGCTCCCGCCGCCGAATGGGAAACTTTTCCCCTCAATCGTTCTTATATATATTGAGATATTGATTAGTAGATTAGTTGTGACATTGACATAATGAGGCCTGTCATATGTAATGCTCAAACTCCTTCCTCTATGATTGGGAATGTGAGCGATAAGTAGCAGACGCGGCTGGATAACCCCAACAAACTGATGCTCCACGGTATTACTGTAAATATAGCACGTGTCTGGGGGAGCATAGCCGTCGTTCAATTTCTCCAATTTCAGCTGATACATTAGACTGCACAAGTAATGTGTTTCGTGAAAGGTATCTCTTTGGAGGGATGCTCCATATCCGCCCTAGGTTATAATTTTGAACAGTCATTTGTCTTTAATATTTCTGTTAGCCTGTGATTTTAGGGTCAGAGTATGTGCAGGGGTATCTTTGTTTACGATTTCGCATACTAAATCATCCGTAAGATTTGAGCTTTTCAAACTACCGTTTAAATCTCTCAGAACATCCTCGGCCGCACCATAATGACCCAGGCCTAGTGTTACTACTGTAGTGTAATACTGTGCCTCCCCACTCCGGGAGGCACGCATGGTCTCGTCCCGAGTTACCCCGGCCTTTTCACACTCATCACGGTTTCTAACGTAAAAAAGGATTCTTTATTTTCAATACTTAAAAACTTGGTAGCCAATTGAATCTCGCATATTTCAACCTCATACGAATCACGACTTAATTCGATAGGACCGTGGAGTTCTTTTACAAAGTTGGCCAGTGTTGCCAGGATGTGCAGATAAAGAAGATGACGGGAGTGTGACGTAGAAGTGGTTAGGCGCCATGTTGCATACTATTTAAGCTTCATTATTGCATCAGCTTTTATATAGGTGTTGAAGCTTTCTGGGTACCCTAGCCATTTCATCAGGTACATTTTTCTCTTTCCTGATCCTTTGCTACCTAAAATTTATTCAATTTTAAACACGATTTTACTAAATTAAATGTCACTTTCTGCAGCTCCTCGCCGTAAAAGCCTCTGCAATTTCTTCCCCATTCAAATCTTCAACGTAATACAGCATTATCTCGTCTTTAGGTCTTATAGCCCTAACTTTAAAAATCTCACGTGTCCAACCTTGTTCAAATCCCTTCGTGAATTTATTACCCGAACGCGACAGC
The DNA here is from genome assembly GCA_023014485.1 of Bathynomus jamesi. Lineage (NCBI taxonomy): Eukaryota > Metazoa > Arthropoda > Malacostraca > Isopoda > Cirolanidae > Bathynomus > Bathynomus jamesi. Next base: position 21,618 of record JAJOZX010010452.1, read on the forward strand.
CTTACATAATCATCGATTATGTAAGTGTGGTGGCGCTCTACGAGTGTCTTTTCTCACCTCACGCTCTGTGTGCGTACCTCTTTCTAAAATTTCGTTAGGTGTCTCAATAGGTACGGTGGTGTGAACGGTTGTAGGATGAGGCCAGCGAATCCAGAATGTCTATATATCTGTATGTGTTTTTGTGTGTGAAACAGCGATGCATGCGTTCCTTTATGGTACTTTGAACTCTTTCAGCTAAAGAGGCCTTATGTATAGAATTGGTAGTGTGGTAACTAATGTTAAACACTGTGAACATGCTCTGAAAAGCTCCGCCTACAAAATTCTTTCCCCATATCCGTACAAAACTAGCCAGGAATCCTGTTTTCTTTCAACATTAGCGTTTTGGTAGCTTTAGCAACTGTTTCAGGTAATTTATTTTCAGGGGAATCAACCACAAATATCTAGAGAATACATCTATTACACCAGTATACATTTGAAAACTTGTCGATCGATTTTTACAAACTAGTTGGTGATTCTATATAATTTGAGTGCGCTGATCTCAAAAATATAGTTAGTTTTTCCCTATCACGTATGGTTTTCTTACTACAGGGTGTGTCATAAATCCCCCATTTATCCCCAAATGTGAACCATCTTATCGAGACCAACATTGGATTGCACATGCTAAACCATAAATTTTGTTGTTATAGACTACAGTAACGCTTACATAATAATGTAGGGTAAATATATATAACAACCAGTCCCGTTCCCAGCAAAATACTCTCTCCCCTCTCATCAATGGTGGTTAACATTTGGGGACAGATGAGGTATTACAACACCCTTGTAGCACGAAATCTTTAGGTGATAGAGTAAAACCTAATTAAAGTAGAATTAAATAGCTCCTAGCTCTTGGACAAGCATATTGCTTGTTTATGAAAGAATAAAAAAATAACAAAGAAACAAAATATATTTACCTTCTTTACTTGCAAACATTTCAGGACTTATTCCAAAGACTTAAGACTACGAAGGTACAGTAGATCTGACTAATGACGACTAAACCGGTGCTTCTTTGATGTTTTCTTATGCTGTGCGTTAGGCTGATCTCGTTGCAGACACCAGCAGTAATCCGCCATCATATTTGTATGCCATCTTCCTTGATATCTTTTTTCCATGGTTTTGATGTCCTGGTGAAATCGTTCCCCTTGCTCCTTACTGACATCTCCGAGATTTTCGGGAAAACGGTCAAGATGCGAAAATAGAAGTGAACTTTCAGGCTCATGTTGCAGCCTAAGGCGCAAAACTTTTTAAGCATATTTTCATAATTTTGGCTTTTGTAGTTTCCCAAGAAGTTTTCAACAACATCTTTGAAATCAAGCCATGCTTCTTTTTCTTTATTGGTCATTGTGTTCAGGAAATGATCGTCTGTCAATAACTTTCTAATCTGAGGATCTATAAAAACACCTTCCTTTATTTTCTCGTAGCTAATCTTTGGATATTTTGAACAAATGTACTTGAAACACTCACCTTCTCTATTCAATGCTTTGACATACTGCTTCATCAAGCCTAACTTAATGTGCAAGGGTGGTAGGAGGATTTTATTTGGTTGAACTAGATGTTCATGTAAAATGTTCTTTGATCCTGGGGTAAGATTCTCTCTAGGAGGCCAAGTTTTCCTCTTCCAGTGCTGGTCACGTGCTCGACTATCCCATTCGCAGATGAAACATGGCATCTTAGTGTATCCTGATTGCTGCCCAAGTAACGTGCAAAGGACTTTGAGATCCCCACACAATATCCATCTGTGATTTTGATACTGAATTTTTTCCAGAAGCAGTTTCATGTTATCATAGGTCTCTTTTAAATGAGTAGAATGGGCCACTGGGATTGATGCATATTTGTTACTGTTGTGCAGTAACACTCCTTTTAGATTGGTTTTAGATGAATCTATAAACAACCTCCAGTCACTGGTTTGGTATTCGATGCCTAGCTTGCACACTAATCCTGTGATGTCCTTGCAAAATACCAAGGGACCATCTTCGAAAAAAGGCACGAAGTCTTTCTCACGATTTCTGTACCAAGCGAAGTATGTGTCGGATGCTAATAAATTGTTCTCCTGCAATCTAGACCTCAAAAGTTCTGCAGAGTCCTTAGGCAGATTCAAATCCCTGACTAAGTCATTTAGTTCGGCTTGGGTTAATGGTTTAGGAGGATCTCGGTCAGCTGTTGGCTGTTCATAAACATCATCATTGTCTGGATTTGGAGCTGAATCAGAATCTGAATTGTATTGATCCAGACTCTCGGGTGGGCGGGGAATAGGAACTTCTGCACCATGGGGCCATGGGGTACCAGCCTTATTGCAGATGGAAGACTTGGGTATTGAAGGCTCTCTTTATTCTTTGCATTATAACCTTTAACATTGCAAGAACAGAAGTAGCAGTCGTCGGCATGGTTTCTAGGCTCGCGCCATACCATAGGGATCCCAAATGGCAAACTTTTCTTTTTACCTTTGCTCCAATTCCTTAGTGCCGCAACACACGTAAGACAAACCTTGTTTGGAGCCCAACTTTTGTCTTGATCTCCTAATTTAATTCCAAAATAAGCATGATAAGCTCTCTTAATGAAGGTCGTTACATTTGTCCTTTGTTTTACAGCAACATACCGACCGCAAATATAACAAAATATGTCTGGACTATGGGTACATCCTCTAGAAGCCATTATTAAAATTTTAAAGACGTAATGTTAGAATTATCTATCTGAAAAATATGAAAAAACGAAATTAATTAAAGATAAAAAAGGTAAAAAATTACAAAACGCCCCAAAATTGTTTTGCTAATAACTTTAAAACTGTGGGTGATAGAAAAAAACTGGTAGCATATTTGAATTCAGCGCAGCGAACTGCTTCAGAATCACAACTCAAAATAAATAAATCGATTTTCATGCAGACCGGTGTTATGAATAGGATGTAGCTATAGCCCCCATTATACACTGAATATCTCTGCATGTTTGTTAAATCCGCTTGCCAAATAGAATCACTCGAGGCTGATGTTGTCTTGGCTGTTTTAAACCTTTTTCTCACCGGCTTATGAAGTGTATAAGCATACTGCTCTCGCAAAAAAACCCTCAACATGTTTTTTCTCCTACTCCCTCATTATAAACGCCTCTGTACAGTGTATCAATGCCGCCGTAGGAGGTTGGGTTGGAAATGTCATAATAACGTCTTCTTAAAATGTTATCCATTTGCGTATTTTAGAGGCAAGCGGGGAGGGTTGACCGTTGTTGTTTGGTCTCTTCCTTCTCTTCAGAGATGCTACCGCTGGAGGTGAAGGCGTGCTAAGTTGTGGTACATGCGAGGCTTGCTCCCATCTTTTAACCTGTTCCGATTTCCTATCAATGTTTTGGGGATATTTATTTGCTGTAGTCTTGCTTTAATATGCTTCCATCCTGCTGGTGAGGGCCTATCCCACTTTCTCAACAGATCATGGACGATGTCAACGATATTCTAGCCCTGTACCTTTGTTCCTTCAGCAATGACCTCACCTGTATCAGTTCAGTGTATAATGGGATCCTCACTCAATAGCTTATAAAGACTTTATTCCTCAATGTATGTGGGAGACTACTTTTTAATACATGCTCGATATGTTGTGGGGTCGCGCCGTTGTTCTTTGACTGGTCGTCTCCAGCCTCGACCCCAGGTCCTATGCCTCCATGCTCAGCATCGTCTGCGCTGTGCCTAATAACTACGAGGTTCTATGTCGAAGTCTTATAATTCTCGTACTCATGAAGAAATTTCTGCAGAGGTTCTTGGTATAAGAATATTTTCTCGTCAGATGACTTTTTACTGTTTAATAGGTCTAACAATTCGCCTTCCATTCTTTTGAACCTGCTTTTACGGGATTCTAGAACCGTATCTGGACTCTCTGAGCTTTGTAGTGAAGCATACACCTCGTGTGGAATCACGACTACTTTCTTCATGATATTAAACTGGTCAGTAAAGGCCCCAAAACTGAAAATAAGATGGGGAGGAATGAACTCCTCTTTGTATAATAATTCGTTTATTCTTCCCCACAGTTTGATTTTTACGAGCGAGTGCGCGTATTGTTTTTGTAACGACTTCGTTCTTAGAAGAACCAAAATCCTGTTTCGTGGATGAAGGTCACAATGCAAATATCCGTAAGGTTGGCTTGTAGCTTCTTTAGCCAAAGGTTGTGTGTATAGTGCTTTTAATACGAGGTTTGAATCGAATTATCCTTTGAGGTTTGAAAAAGCCCTAAAAACACTGAAAAATAATGATTCATTACATATTACTAAAGCGGACAAATCCAATTCGATCGTCATCATGGACAAAAACAGTTATGTTGAAAAGATGAATACGTTATTGAGTGATCGTGACACGTACAAACCTCTAAATAGAGACCCAATGGAGGATGTTAATAAAATGTTTAACAGAAAATTAAGAGAAATTTAAAAAAATAATTATAATGGGCTTCCACAGCAGTTTCTTAGTATCAATCCGTCACTACCATATCTGTACGGCTTAGTAAAAACACACAAAGTTAATAATCCCATGAGGCCTATTGTTAGCTCAGTGGGCTCCGTAACCTATAAGCTATCAAAATGGTTAGTTAGTTTATTAACGCCGTTAGTTGGCTCTATTTCTGAGTCACATATTGTAAATAGCATGGATCTTATTGACAAACTGAAGTTCCCTAATGACCCTAATTTCAAATTGGTAAGCTTCGATGTATGCTCGCTATTCACAAAAGTCCCTGTTGATGACCTACTTGATTTTTTAAAAGAAAAGATCTCTGAATATTCTTTCCCTGTTCAACACAACACTCTTATTGAGTTAATTAAGCTTTGTGTCAAAGATTGTAGATTTCATTTTGAGAATAAGTTTTATGCTATGTCGTTTGGATTGGCTATGGGAAATCCCCTTTCACCTGTACTAGCTAATTTATATATGGAATTTTTTGAAAGTAGAATTTTGCCTACGATTGTAATTTTAACCTGGTTTGGTACAGGTATATAGATGATATTTTATGCCTTTGGCCTAATAATTTCGATGTGGACTTATTTCTTGGTAGGCTCAACAATTTAGTCCCATCTATTAAGTTTACAGTTGAAAAAGAAAATGATGGAAGCCTATCTTTTCTTGATCTAAAAATTTGGAGATGCTCTAATCAGTTCAAATATGAAGTCTACCGTAAGCCTACTAATAATAACTCTTATGTGCATTTTTATTCTGACCATCATCCTTCGATTAAATCCTCTATTTTCTCTGCTATGTTTCTTCGAGCATTGAGAGTTGTCAGTCCTGAATTTTTAGATTCCGAGTTATGCAATATCATGAATATTGGTACTAAATTATGTTATCCTATTTCATTTTTAGATAACTGTCTTAAGAAAGCCAAGAATAGGTATTATAATAATGTAATTGTAAAGGAATTTCAGCGTAAAAATATCCTTAGCCTACCTTACCATGTTAATTTTCAATACCTTCCAACTGTACTTAAAGCAATTGGCATTAATGTAATCTTTAAGTATAATAATACTGTTAAGTCACGCCTAATAAAGAATAGCCCTGATAATGTTGTTGTTGTGTGTATTCGATCGGATGTACACAATGTAACTCAGTATATATAGGCCAAACCGGTAAAACGTTAGATATTAGGGTAAAACAGCATAAATATGCTTGTAGAACAGCTAATAATTCCAATGCTTTATTTAACCATATGTATAGATGTAACCATAGCATCAAGTGGGATAGTTCTAAAGCGCTTGTTAAAAACAGAGATATAATAGAAAGAAATATTCTAGAATGTGCATTTATTCATTTTAAAAACAATTTCAATAACACTGCGAACACGTATAAAATTGACGATATCATGTTAAAATTTCTTTTGCCTCTCATTAACCCTTGTTAAGTATGTGCTAATTGTTTTGTTTTTCCTGTACGTTGTATATATTTATGGGCATCTCGCCTTTTATCTTCATTCCCTGACGAGGTGTAGCTTGATATCACGAAAGGCCTTGGAATCGTTTTTCTTTTTCCTTGTGGGTTTGCAGCATATATATATAAATATATTTATATATATATATTATATATATATGTAAAGAACGACGCTTGTATAGGAGATATTCCGCGCAAGACGAGAGAGAGAGAACGAAACAAATGAAAAAATGAGGTAACCACCCGGGAATCGAACCCGGGATCTTCCGATTGCCGGTCAGATGCAATAACCATTACACCATGGGCCTCACTCTTCCAAATGCCGTAATTCTTCTACATACTCGCAGAAACCAATGCCCCAAGGGGGCACCTCCCGCATGCCGTAACATTATATACATTTAACTGCAAACACGCAGTATAATTATCTCCTATACAAGCGTCATTCTTTACGTTAATTATACTGCGTGTTTGCAGTTAAATGTATATAATGTTACGGCATGCGGGAGGTGCCCCCTTGGGGCATTGGTTTCTGCGAGTATGTAGAAGAATTACGGCATTTGGAAGAGTGAGGCCCATGGTGTAATGGTTATCGCATCTGACCGGCAATCGGAAGATCCCGGGTTCGATTCCCGGGTGGTTACCTCATTTTTTCATTCTCTCTCTCTCGTCTTGCGCGGAATATCTCCTATACAAGCGTCGTTCTTTACGTTAATTATACTGCGTGTTTGCAGTTATATATATATATACACACACACACCTCATACCTGGAAATATTTTATTTCGGGTTATAACAAGACTTTAGGAAACACCAACAAAAGCAAGTTGATCTTTGCATTCATTCAATAGCCTATCATTTATTTAAAAAGCAGAATAATAATATGAGAAAGAGCCAGTCAGAAATTAACCACCCAACAATATCCTATTTTCCACATTAATAAGACAGGTTCACTCTTGTCATAGCTGATGTGTAGGCATCTGGGGAACCTACAACCGTAACAGGAAGAACCAATTTCATGAATAGGATCTAATAATGGTACGGTCAAATTATCAAAAGCTCTGAATCCAACAAAAAGCTCTGAGTTTACGACATCACATGAAATAGATCCTTCATGCATCCAGATGTAATTACATTTTTATGAACAATGTGAAACCAACTGGTCCTATTGAGATTAAACGATAAGAGCCTATGAATGTATTTTGTAATAAAAAAGTTTGCAAAATCTTCATTTCAAGTAATGACCAATAGAGTATAACTACTGTAGCTTACCACAATTAAGATTGGTATAAATATCTATATAATATTTACATCTTATGAGATACATCTTTCATTTATGAAAGCAGCTAACTATTAAAAATAGCTAAGATCCTATTGTTTACCACCAAAGAGCAAGTTATTCCAAAAATATGGTACTGTGACTAAAATAAGTTTTGTGGAGACATTCTACAAGTGTGTTTACTATTAAACTGCTCTCTCCAAGTTCCTCTGTCACACTTCAATAATTAATGGTTACCTACATCTGTATCTGAAAATCATCCATGTATACCCTGAGCTTTTGGAAAGGAGGGTGGTAGGATAATGTAAGGATTGTAAGGTCATGTAAAACGAACAGAATTCCCATCTTGGTTTTGGGTAGTTTAAATTATTTACCTACTTTGACGAAAACTTTTAGCCACCAAATGCAAACCTGTTTATATATATATATATATATATATATATATATATATATATATATATATATATATATATATATAATGTAATTTCCATAATAAAGGAAATCTATAACCAAAAGTTTCACATCTCAACTCTGATACACTCATTGCAATACAATATGGCAAGAGTATTTGCAATTTAAAAGTAATAATTGTCTTGTGGACTTGGTTAATTTCCAGTCAACTAATTACCATAATTTATTTACAAAGCTACCAAAGTAGTCTACATAACATTGTTTACACAATTTATAAACCGTCTCTTTCATACATGAAAGCATACAACTTTCTTTAAACTAACTAAAGAGCATGCTACTATTTAACAAATCATATGGCAAGTCATACCAAATTCTTCTATTGTAGGACTATAAAAGATTTTTTGTATACCCAGTCTACAAATCTCTTCTAATTTTCTTATTAAATCATCAAGTTCTTGCATCAGATCGAATAAGAAAAGAATTACATCTAATGTGTCCAAACCCGAAAACATTTTGAACAGCTGCATCATATCTCCCCCCCTCCCCCAACAAACAATCTCTCTCTCAAAACTAAACCTGTCTAATTCCTTTAATCTTTCACTGTATTCCAATTTTCTTAAGCCAAAGATAAGTTTGGTTGTCCCTACATTGTACATTTTCAAGCATATTTATATCCTACCTATGGTGAGGAAACCAGGCTTGAATGAGACCTAACAAAAGAATTATTTATTCTACGGATGACTTCCTTACTCTTCTAACTATCATCCCTCTTAACAACTTAATAATACTTAGGATTTTATTTGCCTTACTTCTCAACTCTAAGCAATGTTTCAGATCACAACTAACTATAATGTCTAGATCTTTTTCTCCAACTGGCATCCTCTAACCTGTTTTCTTGCATCCCATAACTAAAGTTTTAGCTATTTCTGCCAAAATGAATGAATATGCATTTTGAATTCCATCTGCCACTTACTAACCCAGACTATTGAGTTAAGATCTTTTTGCAGTTCATAAGAATTTTCTATATTTGTAACTAGGCCCTACATTTGTATCATTTTCAAGTTTAGATACTTACGACCTACCCGCTTCTCTGATTCATTTAGCTATAAAATAGTATTCATTCCTCACTCATTACTCTTTACTTTCTGTCATCCTGATTCATGGTCATTTAAAATTATTCTCTGTTCTCTGTCTTCTAGCCATTTTCTACCCAATTCATAATGATACTGATATCCCATGAGCTTTTAATGTATATACAAAGCTGGGCACAAACCGTTAATCCGTTAATCGTTAATTAACGAAGTTAACTTTTTCGTTAACGATTTAACTTTTAAGTTAACTTTGAAAATCATTATCGGACTAATTAACTTCCGTTACATTTAACTTCCGTTAACTCAAGTCCGTTAACCCCAAAAATTTATAAATAAACGTTTAAAAGTTTCTATTATTTTCAGTGCTGAGCAGGTTCGCAATTAATCCGCCACTGTTAATAGTGATGAACGAATTTCCATTTCCGCAGTGCAAAATCAGGCGATATATTTGTTTCCGTCGCCACAATTTGTGTCTTACCAAATATGGTAGTTATTTATGGCATTGGTTTGAGCAAAACATGGTCGACTGTAAATCAGGCGGAAAGATTTGCCATTTGAGTTGAATGTTTCAACTTCTTTCAAGAAATATCACGAGCATTTTAAGGCACTTTCAATAATATATATGTAACAATTACAACAAATAACTACATTCGTTTCATTTGCAGTCTGTCTCTTGCGCAACATGTTTGTGCTAGTGAATATTTAAAAATAATCGTTGTCAAGTAAGTCATGTATATTTATAATATGTCTGTGAGTACCTTATTAGTAGTCTCCTTGATACATTTCAAGAACCATAAAACTGATCAGGTAAGATTTCAATTCTCATGTCACTTTGATGACATAAATTAAGTCAATTGATGTCTTACAATGGGAGCGTTTTCACCTTAACCCTTTATGTCCTGGCGGTACTTCTAGGTACCACATCTTTAAAATCTCCATAATTATTTTTCTACCCGGTTGATCCTGCCGGTACTTTCAAGTCCCAATGTGAATTAGTTTCTTTATGAGATAATAGATGGCGTTGAGAAGTAAATGTGAGCGTGTGGCGCCAGAGGCTGTTTACTCTTTAGTATCTCTGCTGTGAAGACCGAAGAAATTTCAGTGCAATTACTTCCCGAAAACTTTGATATGCTAATTTTCATGAAGGGCAACATGCATCTCATGGACAAAATGGAGAACGAGAAGAAGAGGGAAAATTAAATTATATATATATTGTGTTTTTCATTTTTTTTATAATAAAAGTTAACGTTAACGGTTTATCGGTAACTTCCGTTACATGTTTAACGAATTAACGGATTAACGGTTAACGAAGTTAACTTTTTGGTTAACGGATTAGCGGTTAACGAAGTTAACTTTTTGGTTAACGGTGCCCACCACTGTGTATATAGAAGACTCCTACTTGGTATCCTGTCAAGTGTCTCACTAAATCCAAATAAATGACATCTACATCATATCTATTATCTGGGTTGATCAGTTGGAAAAATTCTATAAAGCCAAAGAGATTAGACAAATAAGACCTTCCAAGTCTAATTCCATGTTGGATACTTGAAATAAGGTTAATACTTTCAAGATAATATTGAATATTAGTCTTTATACCTCTTTCTAATATCTCTCCTACCACAGTGTTAAACTAAGGCGGCTATAATTTCCTACCCCTTTTTGTAAATGGGTACTACACATTTGCTTTTTTCCATTCATCAGGTACCTCTGCATAATTAATAGATCTGACAAACATAAAAGTTAGTGCCTCAGGCAACCCATCTTCCCCTTTTCTAAGAAACCTAGCATGTACATTATCGGGTCAATCATCTTTATCAGACTTCATTGCATTAAACCCTTGTCTAACATCATACTTCATACAGAATCTAAAAAAATAAAATAATCTGTTTTCGCTTAGGTGTAGTTTAAAATAGCTGCCTTTACGTGTGATATCCAAAGCATTATCAACAAATAGAGAAACATCATCTGTAATTGTCAATCCCAGAACTGAAAAACCTAAAAAGCTGTCTAACAATTGAGTAATACCTGAAGATATTACCACTCCCTCCCCATCCCCCCTCACCTCCTGGACATAAATGATCACATACTACTAACACTATAACATTAAAATCACAACAGCTAGAAAAGTAGTTGGAATTTTCTGGAGGAACTTCCATAGCAGAAAAGCAAACATGCTAAAATTGT
>JAJOZX010010452.1:37500-145139 GCA_023014485.1 Bathynomus jamesi
TCCACGGCTATGTCAGCTAGAGAGAGGCCTGCTTCCCGCATACCAATTATCCGGCCTCGCTGCAAAATTTTATCTTGAGCTAGATTCATTTTCAGGGTCGGTGTTCGTCATCCGGTGTAGAAACATGGTATGAACATAGATCATGCCAGTAACCATGTCAACACCTCGGTTTGGCCTATCAACGTCATTTCACAATGCTACTTATAATCTTACAGATTAAAATGACGTCATGAATGACGACATTTATTCTGGACTGTGATTGGTCGAGGATGAGGTCGTATATCAAGGCAAGTTTTATCTCTTGGAATGCGGATAAAGTTTCAGCAGCACTCAACGTAAATGAATCTCTCGCTAAGATAGATTTGAAACTCTCCACACTGAAACCTATTCACGCTAAATGGATTGTCTCTGCATGGGATAACCTACACAAAATGAGGGAGACCATTCGGAAGGGTTGGGAAATTAGCGGCATTCATGACATTCTTCTTATACAGTAATAATACAGTATAATTTAAAATGTTTTTACTGCTTTTACTTTACAATGTTTTATTACAATATACTGAATTTACTTTTCAAATAAAGTATTTTAATGATCTAAGTTTTATTTTCTTACTAGCTTCCAAAGATTAGTTTAAATTGTCAAATTTTCGCCCGCTGGATATTTTCGCGTAAACTATAGCCTACGCGAAAAACGCGAAAATTTCCTGCAGGCGAACATTTCGCATTCACGAGTATATAAAAAGTTCTATTGTAGTAGCTGTTCATATAGATTTGCAGTAATCATAATGGAGCCTTATTACTGTATAAGACTAGTAAACTACATGGAGTTCAACGCTGTTCACGATCATATTAATTGTTTATCTTTATGAACACAGACATTAACATTATAATTACGTGTATGTCAGTGACTGCACATTCAATTGTCCTATGCCTGTGTTATATGTTGTTGGACTCGGTTGTCCACCCTCCACCCCACCTTCCCCCAGTTGGGGTACCTTGACTAAGACTGCGGCGTTTCCACATGTACGGAGTCGCCTGTGAGGCGAGGAACATTACATATGCGGGCAACTGTACATAATATTCGTCAGTGAACTGGATGTGTTTCAAAAACTCAGGATCTTCTTCTAGCTTTGCTAACATCCATGTTATGAATTTAATTAGTTTTTAAACAATAGTCAGTGAAGGTTGTGAATGAATTCTGTCGGGAAAAAGGCTTAATTCGGGGCTCTTTTTCGTTCTATCCCAGCAAGAAAAAATGAAATTATATATTATTTTCTACTGTAGTTTTACGTTGCTGAATTCAATAATATATATCTTATTTTGGAGAAATTAATAACAAAAGAGTTATAGTCCGTTTATTTTATTTAAAAGTAGAGATTGCATTTAAGATTTCAATAAAAATGTCCTTTCCTTTTTGTCTTCTCCTCCACAGAAATTCACATAAATAAGAATCTATCATATTTTTAGATGTTCCCCAATGTCTCTCGTTCCTTTGTTTAGCTAAATTAACTGTACGCCCTTGACGATTGGTTAGGTTAGGTCGTGATATTTTCGTTAGTTAGCCTTATAAGGTTAACTAAAGAAGGCTTGGGTAGAACGTTATTTCCTTACCTATGTTTATGAAATTCCATTTATCATCCATAACAATATCTACAAAAAGAGAAAATTATTAATAATTATAACCATAACTAATTAAAGCACGAATACTTTCTCCAAAATAAAATATATATTATCGAATTCAGCAAGTAAAACTACACTAGAAATTGTTGCTGGGGTAGAATGGAAAAGATCCTAATTCGATACGAAGTATAAGATGCACAGATACTCGTAAAATACCTACTTTTGCTGACAAACGTCAATTGACTTCTGCAGACTGCACGCATTAATTTTATGAATCATATTTACGTGTTGCATAGTTCTTGTAGATCGTCGCCGACCACTATTACCCTTATGTTGATTGCTTACATTTCCTTTTTTTGTGAAATTTTCTAACAATTTGTGATATTGTCTTTCTATCGGGTGGATCTCTGCATCCATATTTTTTGCAAAAGTTCCTTTGCACGTGCGTCACTTAATTTGTCACATGAAACCACTCAACGATTTTGATTTTCTGTTCCAGCTGCAAACGCGGATTCAGCCCTATTGTTGCAAAGATTAGAAATGTTTAAGTATATGCGGAAAAAAAACAACCCAATCTGTTATTTTTCTGAAGAAGAAACTCCAATAATAAAATATACATCCATTATAAAATAACGAAAAATAAAAATAGGGAGATTCATGGGGTGACGCCCCATACACGTTAAACTATTAAATTTAAAATAATTTACTCAGTGACGAAACTACCGAGGGTGCAGGCGGTGCAATGCACCGGGGCCCACAGCCTTGGGGGCCCATCATAGATTTGTTTAAGGTATAAAAATTGTACTTATAAAGCAAATACAAATCTAAAGATTAGCTAATAAGAATAACTATAAAAAAATAAATATCTCAAAGCTGAAGTTGATCAAAAATGATTTGAGAAGCACAATGTTGCGACAGACTAAATGGCCTTTCAACAGTTTCAATTGAAAATAAAATTGCGAGAGAATTAAATTTAGGGGAAATGGGGACCACTTTTGCTGAAATGAAAACCAGAAAAGTTGACTTTAAATAAACGGTGAGTAGATATATCGTGTCTAAAGTTTTGTAAATATTTATCAACACGCATTGTGACGTGGTTTTCTTTTACGGGGGGCCCATGTAAATATTTTGCACCAGGGCCCACAACAACCTAGTTTCGCCACTGATTATTTACTGAAAGGAATCGTTTCTTCAATATTTAAACAGGAATATACCTTTTTTTTATTTAGGAAGGAGGGGGGGGGGACAAGAGCGAACGCCCGCAAAAGTGACCTCTCCACAGAAGAAGGAGAGAGCAAAAATCAAGGTCTCCAAGGTTCAATGATGCCTTTATTTATTTATTTTTTTTTTTAAGAAATTTTGAAAAGATTGTGTAGTGTGTAAAATGCATGTATGTGCATTGAGGAATAGAGGGAGAAGCGTGTGTTTGAGAGCATGCTGGACTGCTCACAGGGTAGATGAGACACGGAAAAAGATCAGCTAAGGAGGACAGTGATAAGAGAAACGGGAGTTCCGGCACTTCCTGTCTCCTGCCTAACGTCATCCCCCGGAGTACTTCCCTGGTCGATTGGTGTCTATAATCTCCTTCTATAAAGGAGGAGCTATATTTCGCTTGTGGGTTTCCATAAATAAGATCCAAATAGTTTCCATTTCCAAGTACCTTTAATATACCGGAACGTGGGGTGATTTTGGCTGAAGGGGTGACATTGGCACCTAAAAAAAACTGGTTTCATGCATTTTGTGCAAAAAGAAACCGTTTCATGGGAAAAAGGACTCTTTTTATCATTTTTAATCTGTGGAATTTTGCTTATGTTTTTGTCTAAACACTTTTTCTCTATGTTCCTTAACTTATTAAAAAAAACCTGGTGTTTTTCTGCTGACAATTGTCACAACATAACTCATATGTTAAGAAAAAATACAGGAAAAAGTATTTAGACAAAAATTCCATAGATTAAAAATAATAAAAAGAGTCCTTTTTTCATTGAAACAGTTTCTTTTTTGCACAAAATGCATAAAAACCAGTTTTTTTTTTAAGAAGTGCCAATATGTCACACTCCTTGAACCAAAATCACTCCATATTACGACATAAAAGTAACCCCTTTTTTTTTTACAATTTTATGGAGACCTAAATAAGCATAATTTCATAATATAATCCCTCATTATAAGTACATTTTTTAAATAATTATTACTGAATACTTCGAAGCTAATCGGATTATTTTCCAATATTTTATGTACATTTTTGAAACTTTTAATTAGTTGAAATTTCATATTTAAAATAAAAATCGTTAAAAAATTATCCTTTGATATTATATTTTGCAACTTTAATTACCATTTCAATAAACTTAATTCATTTTCATTTAAATTTTATTTTTAATATTTTTGCACTTTGATAAATTATTTTTTTATTTTTACTTCGAAAAATATAATAAATTAGTTAATCCTAATTTAATAAAATATTTGATTAATGATCAAGAAAATGCTGATTTCATTAAATCCTTTCTCTGAAATGTGTGTATGTATGTGTGTGTGTGCGCGTAGAAAGAACAACATACACGCACGTGTGTGCTTCTCCGCATAAGCGAGGTAGCGACTTTCTAAAGTCCATGCTCCTCGGTGGTGTAGCGGTTAGCGTCGCTGGCTATGAATTTCGCGAAGACGAAAGGCAGCCACATTATATATTTATATATCAAGAGAGGAAGAGTCTATGTCTTTCTAACCATAGAAAGCCATCGTGTATACTTGGCATTATGAACATAAAATCTTTTATTTACAGAGCGCAGAAAACTAATATTGTTTTATTTCAACTTAGAAATTTAATTTCCATTATGAGGTTACGTACACCCCACACTAATCTCTGTGTGTGTGGTCCCACGCTGGCTTCGTAGGTTTAACCCATTACTAATGAACGAACTATGAATTCTCTCTGTCGCCAGCTTGGGCGACATTATGTTGCTCTGTTTATCTCAGCGGCTGGTCAGATTCCGGTAACAGTCAGTGGTGATTTTTGTGAATGGGATTTCGTTTTCTTTCTGGTCACGAAACTAAACTAAATGCAACTGGTAAATTAAGGACATAATTAAGACAGGGCTGAAATGACATTATACAGCAAAAATATAGATGCCAGATGACCACACTTGTTATAACGTAACGGCCTCCCTCAAACACACATGAATCAGTAATCTCCATACGTCGTGTATGGTCAGGGCCAACCTCGCACTGCACCCGGATCGGCGTTTGGGCCGGCCGGCTGGCGACACTGAGAGATCACACGATACAGACAGCATTCGTGGCCTTGTGGGAACTAAAACCCACTTTTCATTTTATACAAATTATACGAATACAATAATCCTTATATAATTTTTGTACGTTAATCGTTCTAAATTGAACGATGTTAAATGGGTTTTAATATGAATTTAAAAAAAAAAAAATTCCGTTTACTGACCGCTGGCCTCGCAAATCCTAACAAAGCCTAGCGCCGCCCTGTGTAACAGTACGGTATGTCAAATTTCGGACATAATACAAATCTCTCTCTGTAGATTCTTGTTTTAGAGCCTATACAGAAATAGATATTTCACTAAAGCAACCAATATAAGCGTCACCGTTTGTCGACCAACCAATGATTCATTCAACCACGCTTACTATTTCGTTAACAAACTTAATTGGTTGGCGCAAATATAATCTGGTTGATTTAATCTGTATTAATTAATATAAAGAATTAACCAGACACTTTGGTAGTTGTAACCAGAGTTTATCCAGGAAATTTGACTTTTTGGTTAACTGAATTCAACCATATTTTGAAATCAAGTAAAAACATTTCTTCGTTCACTATATACATGCGGAACATCACGTGTTTGGCTGTTGAGGATGTGATCTCTGATTAGTACTTTGTTTCTAACCACAAACCAGAGAACATGATCTCTGGTCAGTAATTGTTTCAATTCGTGGGGTGTGGGTGTTACCTTATTTCTAATCCCGAACCGTTATACAAACTGTAACTGTTACTGTTGAAAGATACATTTAACAAGGGTCTACTGAAAATGCACGAAATTTGGGTCTTATGAGCAAGAAATTCTAGGACCCGAGGCACTTTTTTTTTTTTTTTACAGAAAGAAAAAAAGGGCAAACACCAGAAAGTACAAGGTTGGTCATATACCCCAAATTATGGACAGATTAAAATCATGGAACACGTTTAACCAAACCGAATACAACGTAATTTGACCTGACATAGCTTAGCCTAATAAATTAACCTACAGTAAACTAAGATTATCTAGCCGAGTGTTTCTAACGAACGCTTCAAAACTCCAGAACAACTACTTCAACCAACAATTTTACTCATTTGTCAATATATATTTTCCAAGATGAGAAACGCAGATAGTTCATAACAGAACTTGACGAGCCTAGTTTATGCTTTTCTAAATTTCAAATAAGACGTCTCCTTCCGTCTAAATCCTTCCCTAGAAAGGGAAAAATGGCAGATTTTTCATTTTTTTTCTAATATATATATATATATATATATATATATATATATATATACTGTATATATATATATATATATATATATATACTGTATATATATATATCGGGTGATTACAAATGATTTTTCCGATTTTAAACATTTATTATGAAAAAACTAATAAAGCTACAGCGAAAAGCAAAATATACAAATAAAGAAGAACTAAAAAATTTAGTTTTATTTACAAACTATTGAAGTTTAATATGAGCTGCTTTTGTGGCTCCTTTTGAAGTTAACAACATTCTTGAATGAGCATTTATTTGCCTGATCGTTGGATCGGTCGTGGGGGATCCCCATTCCTTGGCCGCTCGTTCGCCCGATCTAACCCCCCTTGACTTGTTCCTCCGGGGCTATGTCAAAAATGAAGTTTTTGTTCCACCAGTGGCAACAACTTTGGAACATTTGAAGGAAAGAATATGCGAGGCTGTTAGAAAAGTTCAGTATGATATGCTATAAAATGGATGGAGGGAAACAGAATACGTCTTTGATGTCAAGAGAGTCACAACAAAAGGAGCTCATATTGAACTTCGTTAATAGCTTGTAAATAAATTTTTGAGTTCTTCTTTACTTGTATATCTTGCTTTTCGCCGAAGCTTTATTAATTTTTTCATAATGAGTGTTTAAAATCGGGAAGATCATTTGTAATCACCCGGTACTTATATATATATATATATATATATATATATATATATATATATATATATATATATATATATATATATATATATATATATAGCGAAATGTCAGATTCATTACATAACATTTTTTTGGAAAGACTACAAAACTTTCGCCTTTTTCTTACAATTTAAATTCACTTATTTTTCAAATGCCATTTCGAATTCTTTTTTCTTTATAAATTTTATGGCATCTTGAAAGACAAAAGAAGACAATTCTATATTTTAAATAAAGACAAAAATTGAGCCAAAAAAATGGGAATAAAATTTGCTCAAAATCAAAGAGAAGAAAATAAACTGAAAAAAAAAAATCAGTGTTTAAAATTTTGGTTCACAGTGTGTGTGTGTGTGTGTGTGTGTGTGCGTGCGTGCGTGTGTGTGTGTGTGTTACAGATGTATGTCTTTGCGTTTATGTGCCGTGCTGTATATTTGTATGTACGAATGGGTGTTTAAAGGCGTTCGAACGTATTCTACAGTATATTTTGAAAATGTTCCGCAGAATCAACAAAATCAATCACTGTCCCTTCCCCCCTTCTCCCTCGATCGAAAAAGAAGGCATGCCATCCAAAAAAGAAAAAAAAAACAAGAAAAGCTTAAAGGGGTCATTCTGTACAGAGAGAAAAAAATAACGAGTCCAAGACACCATTCTCATGAGATAAACAAAATCTGTATTATTAGACAATGGAATGTCAGACAAACACGAATGCTCATTTTGCACCTGAATTTGACGAGAACACTTTCGCAAAAAGCGTTTAAAGGTCTTTTTTACTGTACCCTCAATGCGTACGTGAGTATGAAAATGGTCTATCGTAAACCAAACCACTGGCCACATTTGGATGAGACTTGTGGAATAGGGGTAAATGAGGCCGAGGAAGAACACAGGCAATGTGGCGTCGGCCTTCAGTCATCTGAGGCCGCTGGAGGCCTAGGCCTCTGTATTCCGCAGTGGTTGAAAGATAGTAACATCATAGACACGTCATAAAAGATAGTGACATAAAATGGGCGGAGCTCTAGTGTGTGTGTGTGTGTGTGTGTGTGTGTGTATGTGTATATATATATATATATATATATATATATATATATATATATATATATATATAGGGTGGCGCAAAAGCCAGGAACCATAGGCACATTTGATTAAATTATAATAAATGTTCGAATTGGTGGTCTTCCACTTGGAGACACTTTCTGACGCGTTGAATGCATGATGTTTGAACATTCCTTAACATATTCGTACTGATTTTGGCACATTCAGATGTGATTTTAACGGTACTAGGGCAATTGCGTCCTGGTCAAGTGCGTCCCGGACAAATGCGTCCCTGGACAATTGCGTCCCGGACAATTGCGTCCCGGACAATTGCGTCCCGGACAATTGCGCACTTCTCCAACTACTATATGAACTTTATTTATTAGAGAAGTGAATCGAAAGTTAGTATCGGAATTTCAAATATACTTTTCATTTTAACCTATTAAACTTGTTATATATTCATAAGTTCTGTTCGAAACTGTTCTCTAAAACTTTATCCATCATCAGCAACATCATTGTCAAATTTTATGGGTTACGTCCACTTAAGATAAAGTTAGTTTCGTTAGTTTTAACGAAACTATCACAACTTAACCTAACCAATCGTCAAGGGCATACAGTTGACCTAACTGGGCATTCAATTAATCTAACCAGGCATTATATCCCATACAAAATTACAATAACAAACATACTCGTCCCTCGTCATTGGCGTCCCTGGACAATTGCGTAGGTGAAGTCACAATGAACTTTCTATTCACTTCTCTAATAAATAAACTTCGTATAGTAGTTGGGGAAGTGCGCAATTGTCCGGGACGCAATTGTCCGGGACGAAATAAAACCGGACGCATTTGTCCAGGGACGCCAATGACCGGGACGCATTTGTCCAGGACGCACTTGACCAGGACGCAATTGTCCTGTCACCGATTTTAACCTTTAGAGAACGTATGGTTCTAGATCGATCAGCATAGACAACCAACTTGAGATGTCCCCACAAGAAAAAGTCAAGAGGCGTGAAGTTTGGAGACCGAGGTGGCCATTCGACGGGCCCTCGTCATTCGATCCATTTGCTTGGGAATGCTTCATCTAAAGAGCTCCGGACGATGGTTGCGAAATGTGGTGGTGCACCATTCTGCTGAAACCATATCTCTGCCCATTCTGCCAATGGAATGTCGTCCAGTATGGGCATTAGAAATGTTTGCAACATAGGCAAATATGTTTCACCTGTTACATTGACGTCTAAAAAGTACGGACCAATTAACTGATCCCCCCAGAGCGCAGCCCACACCATAATTCGTGGATCGAGTTGCACATGTCCTTCCTCCATCTAATGGAGGTTCTCATTGGCCCAATAGCGTGCATTATGCCTATTGACACGATCGCTGAGGTGAAATATCGCTTCGTCGCTGAACATGAGCCTTCGTTGAAGCTGTCGATGTTGTAGAAACCACTGGCAGAACTCTACACGACGGTCTGTGTCGTCACCGTGCAGTTCCTGAACGAGTTGGACTTTGTAGGTGTGGAAACGATTTGTTGTAAGAATTCGTTGAATGGATCTTCTGGAGACACCCGTTTCCTGGGATAACTTTTTTAAGGACTTACGTAGGCTGTTTTCGAGGTGAATGAGTACCGTCAGTGATGTTGCTGCATTGGTTGAACTTTTTGGCCGGCCACTACGCGGCCGATCATGAACACTTCCCGTTTCTTTGAAGCGAGTGAACAGTTTTCCAACTGATGCCTGAAGAACTGGCGGCCTCTCAGAGTGTTTGTCATTAAAAACAGTAGCAACTGATCGGTGTGTGTTACCACGCCTTGCACACATTAAAACTATCTCCACCCGTTCATCTATTGTCAATTTCTGTGTCATAGGTTCAACAACAAATCTGAAAAGAACAAAGCACATATTAAAACACAAATTATGAAAATGTGCCTATGGTTCCTGACTTTTGCACTACTATATATATATATATATATATATATATATATACACACAAATTCAGAATGGTTCCCTGAGACAATTATATGTTAAACACAGACCGTGCATGGAACAAGGAACTCTTCTGGGAAAATTAAATCCACTATAGTCCGAATAAGTAATGGTAAATGACAAATACCATAGTTTTTTCTTTTTCATGATTTTAGCCCGACGTGGGCAACGGGTCTCTCGCAAAGAGATCCCATAAATATAGCTTCCCTCACCAGCTATCTGCAAAGCAGACAGGATCCAGCTTTGGGACATGGATCTAGGGTTTAAAGCAAGCCTAGATCCCTACATTCAGAACCTCTATATAAGTAAAAGACTCGTTGCATTCACGTCGGGTTGAATAAATCAAAGAAAAAGGGGGTAACTATTGTATTTTTAGCCAAAAAAAACCAAAACTTAAACCTCAACCGGGACATTGAGCGTCCACTTATTCGGACTATAGTGGATTTAATTTTCCCAGAAGAGTTCCTTGTTCCATGCACGGTCTGTGTTTAACATATAATTGTCTCAGGGAACCATTCTGAATTTGTGTATATTAAACGGACGTGTTATGTGCCTTGAAAAGTGGACGCTCAATGTCCCGGTTGAGGTTTAAGTTTTGGTTTTTTTTGGCTAAAAATACAATAGTTACCCCCTTTTTCTTTGATTTATTCAACCCGACGTGAATGCAACGAGTCTTTTACTTATATAGAGGTTCTGAATGTAGGGATCTAGGCTTGCTTTAAACCCTAGATCCATGTCCCAAAGCTGGATCCTGTCTGCTTTGCAGATAGCTGGTGAGGGAAGCTATATTTATGGGATCTCTTTGCGAGAGACCCGTTGCCCACGTCGGGCTAAAATCATGAAAAAGAAAAAACTATGGTATTTGTCATTTACCATTACTTATTCGGACTATAGTGGATTTAATTTTCCCAGAAGAGTTCCTTGTTCCATGCACGGTCTGTGTTTAACATATATATATATATATATATTCATGTTTTTCCGTTTATGCAAGTGCCCATGATGTCTGAGTATGGAAGAACGCATCCGGGTAATTCTGCTCGTAGGAAATCGGAGTCAGAGGGAGGTCGCTGAGGAATTTAACGGATTGCATCCGGACCGCGCGCCGATAACACACAGCTGTGTCGGCAAACTTGTAGTAAAGTTCAGGGAAACGGGATTCATAGGAGATAAACCACGCAGTGGACCTCCGAGGACATCCACCGACGATGACACAGCCGCTACCATCCTCGCTCATTTCACAAAGTCCCAAAAAGTATCTTCGGCGTTTTTATTGCCGTTTTTATCATTTTTCCCTATGGTTCCAGACTTACAGGACACCCATGTGTGTGTGTGTATATATATATATATATATAATATATATATATATTAGTGATGGATCGAATAACCGCAACCGCAACCGCACTACAACCGCACAAAAATTCACAACCGCAACCGTAACCGCAACCGCCGTTCCATAAGTGCGGTTGCGGTTGTAAGGTGAAAATGCAGCAAAAATATTATTCTTGAAATTCACACTGCCTGTCACTAAGTTTGACATCAGTTTTTCAAATGAATAATAATCCATAACTTTCCAATGGGTGGAGGCTGGGGAAAGTGGTAGGTGGGATGAACAGTGCGATGGGTCCTCGTCCCTCATCCTGGTAACACACTTAGTGCAAAATATGGTTTTAATTAATTTGACCTATTCTTTCATAATAGCTATATAAGTTTAGAATATACTGTACTTCATTTAAATAGTATTTATTTAGTAAATACCTTATGTTGAACACAAGTTTTGCAACACACAAATAGCGGTAGCGGTGTATTGCAAAACTTGTGTTCAACATAAGGTATTTACTAAATAAATACTATTTAGTATATATTATGTACCAAGTGTGGCTAAATCGCACTACAGTGGCTAAATCCAGTTAATAATTACGCATTTTTCCTAGTATATGATAACCGCAACCGCAACCGCGGTTGGAAAAAATTCGACAACCGCAAACACAACCGCAATCGCGGTTGTGAAAAACCGACCACTCGATCCATCACTAATATATATATATATATATATATATATATATATATATATATATATATATATATATATATATAAGAACATAGGCTATGTAGCGTCGGCCTCCGAGGTCATATATATATATATATATATATATATATATATATATATATATATATATATATATATGATGTAAATCCACAAGGAAAAAGAAAAATAATTCCAAGGTCTTTCGTGTATTCAGAAGTACACCTAGTCAGGAATGACGTCATTCCATGACGAGGTGTACTTCTGAATACACGAAAGGCCTTGGAATCATTTTCTTTTTCCTTGTTGGTTTACATCATTCATTCATTCATGTGTTTAATTGTGAAATTCATCCCATATATATATATATATATATATATATATATATATATATATAGGGTCTATCAGAGTGGGGCTAGGAGGGCCATTTGGCCTGGGCCTCAAGCTTAAGGGGGGCTTCAAATTTAGAAACTTTCAGGTTTGAATATAATGTTTTGCAGTGAAAGTAATAATTGGGTTTAGCTATGAGCCTCAAAAGCTGGAAGTGGCCTGGGCCTCTCTGGACCTCTGAGAGGGCGTGTGTGTGTGTGTGTGTATATATATATATATATACAATTAACTTACCCGGGCATTCAATTAACCTACCTTGGCATTCAGTTGACCTAACCGGGCATTCATTTAACCTAATCCAATTAACCTTTCTATCTCTTCGTTAACACTTATGTTTACATTTATGCTACAATGCTAAAATGCATATTTTTGTACTTTCCTTGCTATTTTCTCTCTTTCTTTCGAGCTTGTTTGTTTGTTTGTCTGTTTGTTCTGGGAAAGTTTTTTTGAGTTTTTTAATTAAAATCCGAACGGGATGACGTCCCTTCCCGATAACCCCCAGGTGTTACCTATTCATACTTGGTTCCAATCCATTGCACCGTTCGTGGTTGGGCATGTCGATATCAATATACGTCTGGTACTGCGGACACGAAGATTTTTTTTCAAACCAGTCTTACTCCCTGCAGCCAAGAAACTTTTACCGTGTTTATCTTTTCAATGATCTTGTTTAGTTTATAGTAATGAGACCTTTGCTATCACGAATTTTAAACAACAAGTATTACTTTTACTTTTTTGGAAAAAACACCAAAGTTTTATTATTTAATCTTATGTTTCACATATTAAATTAGATTTCTTACGTTATATAATTAATAACAGGGAATAGGTCTTGATCGGAATTCAAACGCCTCGGGAAATGGTGAATATGGCCTAGGGCGGAGCAAGAAGTCTAGGAGCCGGAAAGAAAGTTTCCCCTACAAAGGCCACAGTGCAGTGTTGAAGTGAATTTACTATCTCAAGTTAATCTTAAAAGTGAGCCTCATTTCCCACTGGCACGAGTGGAAATATTAAAATGAAAATGACATAGGAGGAAAAATGCGATCTTCTGATGGACCGCGGTACGACCCTCTCTCTATGACAAACTCTTTCCCACTCTCTGAATGAATCTCGATCTGCGTTGAGCTCTCTTCCTTCTACAATTCGGATTTTCATCTCGCATTGAAAAAACAATCTTTATTCTTTTTCTATTTGATCCTGGAACTTTAGAAACAAATTTAAAATATCTTATATTTTGAATTTTACAAATTCTTAATTGTTTATAATATTTAACTAGGTTATATTACGTATTTGATAATATTAAATGATTTAATTATATATATCAAGTAGGGGCCTACTATTGAAACACTAAAATTGCTTATGAATGCAAATTGGACGAAACGGAGGGATGGGGCATCACGTGACAGATATTCCCATACCTCATTGGTTAAACAAAATACGCCACATTTACAAGAAAGAACGTCATGAAACCTGTTTGTGTGGTGTCATGCGCGCAGTCACTTAACCTTTGCTAGGAATTACCTAAGGCCTATTTTCATTTGTAACCTAACTTACTTTTGTTTTTCAAATATGTTAAAAATTTTACTATAATTTACATTATTAATAAATTCCCAATTTTGCAATCCCAATAATATACTGTAAAAAAGCGCATTGTCTAAACTTTTCAATGGACTTCCCCCGACCTTACGCAAACGTGATTAGAAATTTTAAAAAATAAGACTGCCTGCAGGAGCTAATGACCACCGACGAAAATGTAGGGGCAATTTGTCCACTTAGGAACACGAACACACACACACACATATATATATATATACCGGGTGAACCAAAAGTAGGTGGACAGTAGGTTGAATAGGGTTTGTGTTATATTATATTATAACTATGGTGTTTATTATACGAATTCTGAAATCTATTGGGTTGAAAGCTTATCGTCCACGGCTAATTCATGGCTTATTGGAGGATGACCCAGACAGGCGGCTGCAATTTAGTGAGATCATGCTGAACGAAATTGAAGGAAATCCAATAATTTTAGATAACATTGTGTGGACCGATGAGGCTTCTTTCAAATTATCAGGTCATGTTAACCGACATAATTGTGTTTACTGGTATAGTGAGAACATGCATTTAACATTAGAGCAGCAACTAAACCAGCCTGGTGTCACTGTTTGAGGTGGTATTTCAAGTTCTGGTGTTTTAGGACCAATTTTTGTTGATGGAACAGTCACAGGTGATAAGTATCTCGAAATTCTAATGAATGAAGTTGTTCCACACTTACAACAACAGCCTAATTCACATGACCTCTATTTCCAACAAGATGGGGCCCCTCCACATTATTAAAGAGCAGTCCGTGAGTATCTTGATGAAACATTTCCCGAGAAATGGATCGGCCGAAGAGGTCCAATTGAATGGCCTGCACGTTCACCTGACTTTACCCCAATGGATTTTTTCTTTTGGGGGGGAGTACTCAAGGACAAAGTTTATAGTCGAAAACCACGAAGTGTTGGTGATTTGAAAAATTACATCAGAGATGCATTTCAAGAAATTAATGCACAAAGAAACTTGTGCAAAAAGTTTGTCGAAGTGTGAAAGGTAGACTTCAAAGCTGTGTAAATTGTGATGGACAGCAATTTGAGCACCTGCGTTGATAAAATTTTCAGTGCTTTTGTATTGTATTGGTATAAGTTAATTTTTTTTTTTATTTTGTATTATAGTATACAAAAAAATTAAATATAATTGTATATGTATCCTCGAAATAAACGTTATCATTTACTGTCCACCTACTTTTGGTTCACCCGTTATATATATATATATATATATATATATATATATATATATGCATTTAACTGCAATGACCACGCAGTATATAAATGAATAGAAACGACATAATATTAAGGAACGTTTCTGCATTGGTT
The DNA here is from genome assembly GCA_023014485.1 of Bathynomus jamesi. Taxonomy (NCBI): domain Eukaryota; kingdom Metazoa; phylum Arthropoda; class Malacostraca; order Isopoda; family Cirolanidae; genus Bathynomus; species Bathynomus jamesi. The sequence continues at coordinate 52,632 of JAJOZX010010452.1, forward strand.
TCTGCCCTATGTAGGAGAATTTCGATTTGTGAATGATTGAGGTCCGTGGTGTAATGGTAGCGCATCCAACCGGCAATTGGAAGGCCTTGGGTTCGATTCCCGGGCGGTTCGCCTCATTTTTCATTTATTCGTTATTTCTCTTCCGCGTGTGCAGAAACGTTCCTTAATATTATGTCGTTTCTATTCATATATATATATATATATACACACACTAGGTGTGTATAAAGTAACACAAGTGAAGAGACAAATCCGATTTGAATTATATTAACACGAGTGAACATGAACGAGTAACATTTATTACATGTACTTTATAATTAACAACTATAATGTACAACATGTACTTTATAACAACTGTATATTCAATAGTAAGGTTTATAAGAGGTGTTGAAAATGCTTTTACGAGTTAAAAAAATAAGATGAAACGAAACTAGTTTAAAACAGTTGAAATCGGATTTCTATCTTCACTTGCATTACTTTATACATACCATATGTAATATGTATGTTCTGTTACACACAAACCGTAACTGAGACCATTCCGAGTTATATATATATGTGCGTGTGTGTGCGCGCGCATTTCAACATCACTTCACACATCACACCCCATTTGTCTTTTCATTCAAAGAACCTTTCTTAACAGCCCGTGCCAAACTTTCTCCTCACCTCGGAGTAAAATGGCACTCTCTAGTGCCAACAATCAATCATTGGTGAGTTTTATAGTGCTACGGAACGCTTTTATGCAAGTTGCAACTTCCTCCGGAGGCATTCTTATCAATATCATCACTTTAAAGGAGAGAAAAGGTGGAAAAGATTTTAAAATGCAAGGAAATATTCAGTGCCAGGGCTTCAATAGTGCCAGCGCAACTGTTTACTAAAATTGGGTATAAGAAAGTAGAAGGAATATTTTATATATATATATATATATACAGGGCTATTCAAAATGATTCATCCGATTTCAAATGAGAATACTTCCGTACCTATCAACCGTGCATCAACTGGGCATACACCACATGAAAGAGGAAATCTCCGAGTTTTACAACATCACCGCGAGAGGGCTCCAAAGTCACGCCGTGGCCTAGCCTAGCAACAAACAGTCAGTGTGAAAATGGCGTCCGCACAGCAGAAGGCGTTTTGTGTGTTGCAGTTTTCGAGCTGTAAATCGGTAGTCACAGTGCAGCGTGAGTTTCGTCGACGTTACAGAACAGATCCACCGGGTGCTCAGAGCATCCGTGGTTGCCCACATCTTTGGATGAGCTCCGAACTCGCATTGTTACTGCCGTAGAGTCAGTGACAACGGACATGCTGGAGCGAGTATGGGAGGAATTCGACTATCGTGTCGACGTTGCTCGTGTAACTAGGGGAAGTCACATAGAGCATTTATGAGGTGATTGACAAAATTTGGACAGTTTTTCTTTTGGTTGATGTATCACAAATCACTCTGTATTTGTAACATTAAAAATATTCTCATTTGAAATCAGGTGAATAAATTTGAATAGCCCTGTATATATATATATATATATATATATATATATATATATATATATTATATAATATATATATACTGTATATATAATATATATATATATATATATATATATATATATATATTAAACACAGACCGTGCATGGAACAAGGAACTCTTCTGGGAAAATTAAATCCACTATAGTCCGAATAAGTAATGGTAAATGACAAATACCATAGTTTTTCTTTTTCATGATGCTAGCCCGACGTGGGCCACCGGTCTCTCGCAAAGAGGTCCCATAAATATAGCTTCCCTCACCAGCTATCTGCAAAGCAGACAGGATCCAGCTTTGGGACATGGCTGTAGGGTTTAAAGCAAGCCTAGTCCCACTACATTCAGAACCTCTATATAAGTAAAAGACTCGTTGCATTCACGTCGGATTGAATAAATCAAAGAAAAAGGGGTAACTATTGTATTTTTAGCCAAAAAAAAAAAAACTTAAACCTCAACCGGGACATTGAGCATCCACTTTTCAAGGCACGTAACACGTCCGTTTAATATACACAAACTCAGAATGGTCCCCTGAGAAACTTATATGTTAAACACAGACCGTGCATGGAACAAGGAACTCTTCTGGGAAAATTAAATCCACTATAGTCCGAATAAGTAATGGTAAATGACAAATACCATAGTTTTTCTTTTTCATGATGCTAGCCCGACGTGTTACGTGCCTTGAAAAGTGGACGCTCAGTGTCCCGGTTGAGGTTTAAGTTTTTTTTTTTTTTTTTGGCTAAAAATACAATACTTACCCCTTTTTCTTTGATTTATTCAATCCGACGTGAATGCAACGAGTCTTTTACTTATATAGAGGTTCTGAATGTAGTGGGACTAGGCTTGCTTTAAACCCTACAGCCATGTCCCAAAGCTGGATCCTGTCTGCTTTGCAGATAGCTGGTGAGGGAAGCTATATTTATGGGACCTCTTTGCGAGAGACCCGTTGCCCACGTCGGGCTAGCATCATGAAAAAGAAAAACTATGGTATTTGTCATTTACCATTACTTATTCGGACTATAGTGGATTTAATTTTCCCAGAAGAGTTCCTTGTTCCATGCACGGTTTGTGTTTAACATATAAGTTTCTCAGGGGACCATTCTGAGTTTGTGTATATATATATATATATATATATATTATATATACAGGGTAGGCCGAAAGTCTGGATCCATAGGAAAATATTTATTTTAATACATAAATTACAACAAATGGTAAATACTTAAAATGAATATCAACTTTAACTCGTAAATGCGTATCCGTGATACTGTACAGTGGTTCGTACTCCAGTATAAACAACAAATTATAACAAATGCTCAAATTGGCGGCCTCTGACATCGAGACACTTAGGGATGGAATTTATGATTTTTAATAATTCTTCGAATTGACGTTCTCGAGATGCGTGTTTCATTTGATAATCTTCTTGTTGACTTTACTGGACTATTCGTTAAAGTTTCACATACCATTGCAGAGGCATTTTCATCAGTTGCAGTTTTTGGACGACCAGAACGCCGTCGATCATGTACTACACTTCCTGTTTCTTTGAAACGTTTAAACAACTTGCCAACAGTCGCATGTGTTACTGGATGCTTATCAGGATGATTTCTATTGAATTCGGTAGCAACTTCTCTGTGTGTAGCGCCCTGTCTTGCGTACATGAGCACAAGTTCTACCCGGTCTTCTGTTGTTAGATTCGAAGCCATTTCTGGGCTGAAATAAAAAAAGTATTTGAGTATTTATACTGGAGTACGAACTACTGTACAGTATCACGGATACGCATTTACGAGTTAAAGTTGATATTCATTTTAAGTATTTACCATTTGTTGTAATTTATGTATTAAAATAAATATTTTCCTATGGATCCAGACTTTCGGCCCACCCTGTATATATATGTAAAGAACGACGCTTGTGTAGAAGAACGTTCCGCACAAGATGAGGAGGAAGAACGAACAAATGAAAAATGAGGTTACCACCCGGGAATCGAACCCGGGATCTTCCGATTGCCGTTCTTCCTCCTCATCTTGTGCGGAACGTTCTTCTACACAAGCGTCGTTCTTTACATTAATTAGAATGTGTGTTGTTTGCAGTTAAAATGTGTGTATATATATATATATAGCTTGTTGAACTTTTGCTTCCGCCCGAATTGTTCATTCTGACGAAGGTCAAGCTTGTTGCACCTCCCCCATATAATATATATATATATATATATATATATATAGAGAGAGAGAGAGAGAGAGAGAGAGAGAGAGAGAGTTGTGCAAAGTAGTAAGTGAACCCATCCATTCCAATCGATTTGTATGACTGTGGTTGGAGAATGTGTTTTGTACCTAACATATGACAAACCTTTTACATATCTGGCAACACAATCCTACCATTCGAAAATATGGATCTTTTCCTTTATAGCACCCCCAATTTCTTTTCAGTTAGTAACAATTAGCAAAAGTATCCCTCCCCCCCCCCCCCTACAACTTTAGAATGAGACGCGAATGTAAAAATTAACCAACTAGTTAGGTTTAATTGAATGCCCGGTTAAGGTTAACTGTACCCCCTTGACGATTGGTTAGGTTAAGTCGTAATATTTTCGTTAAAATAACGAAAATATCACAACTTAACCCGTATGAAAATTGTTATTAACTGAAAAGAAGAAATTGGAGGTTCTGTAAAGGAAAGGATCCGAAAATTTGCAATGGGTAAATAGATATTTTGTAACTCGTCAAGAAATCCACTCGTATCAGACCAGAAATAGATCAAAGCTTGTTATACCTCAATTCAGATCGTCTTCATCTCAAAAACTACTCATTTTCATTGGATTCAAACTATGGAATGACTTGCATGCCGATATAAAAAATATTGTGAATGTAAATTTGTTTAAAACCAAGTTGAAATCCCGATTAATAATGGCATACTAACAAAAATCTAGGATTAATGTCCACTAATATTGTTTAATATTGTCCATTAATATTGTTTAATATTGTAATACATGTTTTAACTATTAATAATACTTAATTACTTATTTATTTATTTATTATTATTAATTTATAACAACTAGCTGCTTAGTTTTAATAAGAGCCCAGTAAAGCCTAAAGCTTAAGGGCCAAATAAAATAAAATAAATAGTCGAGCTTAGTAGTATGGCCGAAAAAGGGGAGTGCAAGAATGTTGCAAGTGATTACGTAATGTTGCAAAGGGGGTGGGGGTTGTTGCAAAGGGGGGGTTGGGGGTGCAGAAAAAAGAAAAAATCCCCCAAAGGGGGATGCTGCAGGTGCAACAAGGAAAACTTGGAGGCGGCGTTATCCCCCAAGAGAAAGAAGGAGGAGAGAAAGGAGGAGGAGAGGTGTTCACCTGGCAGGAGCCAAGTGCATATTAAGACTTCAGCCGAGTAGGCGTTGTTTTATAGGCTCCTAATCAGCCAGTTGGCTGAGCCAAGGGGGGAGGGGTACACCTGAAGGAGAGAGAGAGAGAGAGAGAGAGAGAGAGAGAGAGAGAGAGAGAGAGAGTAGTTGCCTTTGATTGCAAGGCATGCAACTTGGAGGCGGAGTTCTCCCCCAAGTTATTTTCGTTTACCTAACCTAAGAGGCCTCTAAGGGGTTTTCCCAAAGGGCCAGAAAGAGAAGGACCAGAGGTCCTTGCTCGGCTGGGAGCCGAGCTTGAATGACTCCGTCAGTCGTCTCTCGGTCTTTTGTAAACCTCTATTCTGGCTGAGTTGCCAGATAGCGCCATGTATTCAGTTGCTGAGTTGCCAGATCACGCCGTGTATTCAGTTGCTGAGTTGCCAGATCGCACCATGTATGCAATTGCTGAGTTGCCAGATCATGCCATGTATTCGGGTGCTGAGTTGCCAGATCGCACCATGTATTCCAGATAACAAAAACCATATATTAATCATCCATTTAAATAGTGTACCACAATATATATGACGGTAGATGAATCCAAGGATAACTAGTTTATCTTGACATAAGTTTACTATAATTATATATATACAGTCTTTTAAACATCTTGTGATATGTATATATATATATATATATATATATATTAATTTTTTCTTTATTTAAAACAAGTTTGAATGTATTTACTTTGCAAACAACATGAGAAAAATTAAACGATAAATATTTTATAATTTTTTAAGATAGATAAATAGATATATATAGTGTTTCACTATAGATGTATAGATGTATATAGTGTTTTACAATAGATGTATATAGTGTTTAACGATTAGAAACAAATATAACATTAACTTGAACTTCATTAAACTTGAAGTTAAACTTTTCGGAGACGAAACAAATAACGTAGTTAGCCTACACATAATTCAACCAACCATAGAAAACAGAATTATAGAAAAACAATTAGGTTTTTATGGATAACTAGTTTATCTTGATATAAGTTTACTATAATTATATATATACAGTCTTTTAAACATCTTGTGATAGGTATATGTAAATATATATATATATATATTATTTATTTTTTCATATTATAACATTTAATTTTATTTTAGTGTTTATTTATGCAGTGTTTAGTTAGCTTCTTCATTTAAACTATAACATTTATAGTGCTGCAGTTAAACCACCCTTAAAATGGCAGAGTTTGTGCCGAATTGGAAAGGTTTTCACTCCGCCTTAGACCCACAGTTTAACGTGGAAACTGAATGCTTTTTTAAAAATATAATTAGGCTATATTTATAATTTCTTTATTATAAAATAAGTTAACAATTGAAATTATGTTAACACAAGAATTTGTGAAAACAATACTAATAACTTGTAAGTAAAAATAAAAATATAATATAAGGGACTACCATAGAAATGTAAGTGTGTATAATTTATTCACAAGAAACACGATTTTATATATATGTTACTCGTCCGGTCCCGTTATAGCGGATTGGTACACATCATAGCTCCACCCAGCTACATCGGCAGCCAATCACTACGAACATCTGGTCTTTTGGGGCGGAGCTTGGCGATTGTGCATATAAAAGGGGATATTTTTCAGTTGGGAGTAACAGTAGCTATTTTCGCGTCAGTGAATAATCATTCCCTCCACCATGGCCCTGTACGTCTCCCCAGATTTGTATGAAGAAAGTGATACTGCAGCATTAACGGCAATTAGTCTTTTTAACGCAATTGACCGTGATGAATTATTCCCAACGCAAACCGTAGAAGATATTTGCAGTGACGCTCCTTACAATCCGACGCAAGGGACTACCATAGAAATGTAAGTGTCTATAATTCGATTTAAATATATGGAGAGTTGTAGTATCTCGTCAAATAGATACTCGGCAAATTTTTTTTATGGCAATCAATGTTATTTGGTTTTACTTCTTACCCCATTATGCTAAAATCGAAATTTTTTATGGCAATCAATGTTATTCCTCTTAAATGAACCAAAGATAACTTCACATAATGGGGATCTGTCTGAATACTCTGTATATGTTTTAAAAGAATGAACATTATTCCTTTAAGGTCCGATGAGGATTTGACACGTGTTATACAATCTTTTGAAGAATCTCGTGTCATGAATACGGAGGATATACTGAACAGTCAGCAATGTCACACATCCTCCACCATGGACCTGTACGTCTCCCCAGATTTGTATGAAGAAAGTGATACTGCAGCATTAACGGCAATTAGTCTTTTTAACGCAATTGACCGTGATGAATTATTCCCAAAGCAAACCGTAGAAGATATTTGCAGTGACGCTCCTTACAATCCGACGCAAGGGACTACCATAGAAATGTAAGTGTCTATAATTCGATTTATATATATATATGGATGGGCTGTAGTATCTCGTCAAATAGATACTCGCCAAAATTTTTTTATGTCAATCAATGTTATTTGGTTTTACCTCTTATCCCCATTATGCTAAAATCGAATTTGTTATGGTAATCAATGTTATTCCTCTTAAATGAACCAAAGATATCTTCACATAATGGGGATCTGTCTGTATACTCTGTATATGTTTTAAAAGAATGAACATTATTCCTTTAAGGTCCGATGAGGATTTGACACGTGTTATACAATCTTTTGAAGAATCTCGTGTCATGAATACGGAGGATATACTGATCAGTCAACAATGTCACACCGAAATAATGTAAGTGTTTTTCGATCTTTTTGGGATAAGAAGACTATATTTTCATAAATTTATTAAATGAAAGAAATCAGTACAATAACCAACTACAGAATATACCGTTACAAATATACGAACAAAAACATTATACTATACAACGAGTACGTACAATTGGAAAGCGGATTTTTATCTGTCTGCATACCATTTCATTGTTTCGGCGAGTGTGACACGGGTCAAATAAATTTAAAAAATTTATAAATTCTTTATCACATGACATATGCATGAGAAATGAGACGCAGTACATTCCGCAAACATTAGTAAAATATCCTTGCATGCGAAATGGGTTCCATACAATTTCGGGAATATGTAACTGAGCGAGAAATTTTACAATAATAGGGTCACTCCAGGGTTGAGTACCGAGTGAATCAAAATAGTACAGGCGCTGTCTATTTTTAAAATAGACAGCGATCCAGTGAATCCCTTCATTACCGATGACATCTGTGTTCACAATAAGACTACCGCATTCTCGCGTACTTGGCAAACTCAATGTTTCATTCTTCGCAAACACGCCGATAAATTTGGAACGTGTGACTCGTTCCATTACTTTCTGAAGTGTATTAGCATCCATTTTAAAAGTCAGTGATAACGCTCCTAAATCTATCTACTTCTATTAGGGCTTGCGATTCGAGATATACTAGTACACTAATAGGAGCGTCTATAGGCTTGGCGATTCCAGCCGCACTGAGATGTTTCCGCTCTGCTGTGGGGTTAAATGGGTATTTACGCTAGCAGATAAGTCAGGTGTAATGTCAAACGGATAAAGGTTAAATTGATCAATGAATTCTTCCTGCGTTACCCCATTACCAAGCTCATCACAATCACCTGCAATATGGGTCAGATTACTATAGGCTCTGGCACAAAGAGGTAACACAGCGTCTGATGAATAGTCCGTACTCCGTACCCATTGTTCCACTCAAAGCAGTGCCATTAACGTATAGAGTTATATTTTTAAGTCCGAAATTCTCGAATTTAAAGGCACTCTTTTTATATTTTCCATTCACCGAAGCATGGTCCTGCATGCCGATTAATATCCTTTCAGGAAGATTTCCCAGGGCAATGTTTTCTATCTGCTTCGATGCCAACCCTGCAGGAACCGTATATAGTTTGATTTGCACTCTGTTAATAGGATATTTCACTGTAGCGTTTAGTAAATTTTTCTCAATTTCTAGTTGTTTTGGTGAACTTAATTTCACTCGCCGTACGCGGAGGTATGTGTCCATAATGTGAACCACAACGGCTTTGCACCCTCTTCTTGATCAGCATCCAGATTTAAGCAGATCTCAGGACTCGTGCGGGTGAGCTTTATTTTCATATCCACCCCGTTCACAAGCAACTTCTACTGGAAAGTGAAATCTGTGTGCAACCGTCCAAAACACTCGTATATTTTCTTTTTAGAATTTTTAAATTTGTCTTTTATACTATTTTCATCTTTAGTTTGATAATATCCCTCGGCACTTAAAAAGGTAGCCTTCGCTTCTTTGGAAAAGTTGAGGACATTTTCCAGATAGGCTCGTAGATGATAGTACCCCGTGCCTGCCGATATGCTGGTCTGATTTAAATATACGTCACACTGGTTGAATATGGAGTGCAGAAAGTTTGTTTCAGGGTATACAGCATATTTGTCATCGCAGACCGTTCCATCAGAATGGGCTATACGTAGCTTAGCGTACATGTGCACACAGCTTGGATCAAAAAAGTAAGGACCTGAGCTGGGTATCACGAATTCTATAGGTGCACTCGGGGAACTAATTGTGTTTAAAGGGTTAATTGTAATAAAGTCACTGTGCTCAATAGAAACTTGGGTTGGAGGTAGCTCAAAAAGGGACAGCTCCGATTTACAGCATTGTGAACTACATGGGTGGATGAAGCGTGCCATGGCGAAATAGTGACTCCTCTCTCGACAAGTGGTAAACAAACTATGATTCATGAGATCAATGTCCTTAGCTTATATCAGTCAAAAAAGTGGTCAACCATAGGTTTCATTCGCTTACAGCACTTCTTTTTTGATAGCCTTTTACGTTTAATACCACGTGACCCCTTCTTCTTCCGGGGAGCCCTCTTCTTCTTCCCGCCACCACGCATTTTTCTCTTTGCATCTTTGATGATTTCGTCCCGTGTACGCTTTAAATGTTTTTTTAGAGCCTCTTTAGGTTTAGCCCCGGCCAATATGTCTTCTGCAGTGTTAATACCTGATTGTAGCGCTTTCCTTCCAAGGTATCTGGCACCCCTCTTCAGCAAAGGAACAGCCGTACGTAGTATGGATGAAAAAATGGACCCAAGTCCACTACCGCGCTGGTATCGCACCCCTCGATAGACGGTGAAAGGCTTTCTATCCATTATAACTCAGTGCGTCGAAAGTGTAGCTTCACTGTTAAGCTCCCGTTACCGAATGGGAAGTTTTTACCCTCAATCGTTCTTATATATATTGAGATATTGGTTATTAAATTAGTTGCGACATTCACATAATGGGGTCTGTCATATGTAATACTCAAACTCCTTCCTCTATGGTTGGGGATGTGAGCAATACGCAGCAGGCGTGCCTGGGTTTCCCCAACAAACTGGTGCTCCACTATATTACTGTAAATATAACACATGTCTGGGGACCTTTCAGCCAATTTCTCCATCTTCAATTGATACATTAATCTGGACAAGTCATGCTGTGTCTCGTGAAATGTCTCTCTTTGGAAGGCTGTGCTATATCGGCCATTGGCTAGAATTTTGAACTTTCTATGGTCTTTAATACGTCTGTTAGTCTTTGATTTTAGGATTAGTGTATGTGCAGGGTTGTTTACGATTTCGTATACTAAATCATTCGTAAGGTTTGAGTTTCTTAAACTTACGTTTAAGCCTCTCACAACATCCTCGGCCGAACCATATTGACCCGGTCCTAGTCTTACTTCTGTACTGTAATACCGTGCAACCTTAGTCCCAGCGATACGCATAGTTTCATCCATAGCTTCCCCAACTTTTTCACACTCGTCAATGTCTCTAAGAATCGTAAAAACGGTTTCTTTATGTTCAATATTTAAAAAGGTGGTGTCCAGCTGAATTTCGCATATCCCCACCTCATACGAATCACGACCCAATTCAATGTGCTTGTGGAGCTCTGTTACAAAGTTGGCTAGTGTGTTGTTAGGGTGTACAGACAGGGACGAGGAGGACGGGAGTGTGATGTAGAAATGGTTAGGAGCCATGTTGCATACTATTTAAGCTTCATTATTGCATCAGCTTTTATATAGGTGTTGAAGCTTTCTGGGTACCCTAGCCATTTCACCAGGTACATTTTTCTCTTTCCTGAACCTTTGCTTCCTAAAATTTTCTCAATTTTAAACACATTTTTTCCTAAATTAAACGGAACTTTCTGCAATTCCTCGCGGTAAAAGCCTCCTGAGATTTCTTCCCCATTCAAATCTTCAATGTAATACATCATTATCTCACCTTTAGGTCTCATAGCCCTAACTTTAAAAATCTCGCGTGTCCATCCTTGCTCAAAACCCTTTGCGAATTTGTTCCCCGAACGCGACAGCCTTACATAATCATTGATTTTGAAGCGCGCAGAGTGTGATGGTGGTGGTGGTAGTCCATCTCTCATCGGGAGCGTACCTCTTTCTAAAACTTCGTTAGGTGTTGTCCCAATCGTGCGATGGTGTGAGCGGTTGTAGGATGATGCCAATGATTCCAGAATGTCTAGAAATCTGTATGTGTTTTTATGTGTAAAATAACGGTGCATGCGTTCCTTTATGGTGCGCTGAACTCTTTCAGCTAAAGAAGCCTTATGTATAGAATTGGTTGTGTAATAGCTGATATTAAACTCTGTCAACATGTTCTGAAAAGCACGGCCTATAAATTCCTTCCCCATATCCGTACAAAAATAGCCAGGAACCCTGTTTTCTTTTAACATTAGCGTTTTGGTGGCTTTAGCAACTGTTTCAGGTGATTTATTTTTCAGAGGAACTAGCCACAGATATCTAGAGAATACGTCTATTATGAATAGAATGTAGCGGTCTGTTAAATGTAGAATGTCTGTTAAATCTGCTTGCCAAATAGAATCAATCGAGGAAGCCGTTGTCTTGGCTGTTTTAAACCTTTTTCTCACAGGCTTATGAAGCGTATAAGCGTCCTGCTCCCTCAAAAATCTTTCAACATATTTTTTTCCTACTCCGTAAACACTTCTGTACAGTCTATCTACGCCGCCGTAAGAGGATGGGTTAGAAATGTCATAATAGCGTTTAGTTAATACGTTAGCCATTTGCGTATTTTAGAGGCACGTGGGTAGGGTTGGTTTAACCTCTTCTTGCTCCTCTTCAAAGGTGTTACCGCCGGGGGTGACGGCGCCTTCAATTGTGTCACATGCGTTGCATGTTCCAAGTCTTTTAACCTGTTCAGATTTCCTATCAACGTTTTAGGGACATTTATTTGTTGTAGTCTTGCTTTAATATGCTTCCATCCTGATGGTGATGGCCTATCCCACTTTCTCACCAGATCATGGATAATGTCTACGATATTCGATCCCTGTACCTTTGATCCTTCCACAATGATCTCGCCTGTATCGGTCGATTGTATGGCTGGATCCTCATTCAATAGATTATAAAGACAAGCCTTTACTCCTCAATGTATGTGGGAGGGTGCTTTTTAATACATGTTCGATATGTTGTGTGGCTAATCTTTTTGGTTGGTCAGCTGTATCGTCGGGCTCAGGTCCTATGTCGCCATGTCCATCGTCCCCCATGCTGTGCCTAATAACCACAGGAATCTCTGTAGGGCTCTTATAATTTTCGTACTCGTGAAGAAATTTCTGCAGAGCTTCTTGGTATAAGATTCTTTTCTCATCAGGTGTTTTTTCACTGTTTAATAGAGCTAGCAATTCGCTTTCCATTCTTTAAGTCTGCATTTACGGGGATCTAGATCCGTGTCTGGATTCCTTTGCAGTGAAGCGTACACCTCGTGGGGAATCACTACCACTTTCTTCATTATATTAATCTAGTCAGTAAAGGACCCAAAACTGAAATAAGATGGGGAGAAATGACCCTCCTGTTTGTACAATAATTCGTTTTTTCTTCGCTACAGTTTGACTTTTACGAGCGAGTGCACGTATTATGTTCTTGTAGCGGCGTAGGCGAGCCTTCTGGGGTTTTCACTGATACATTGCAATTTATAACGTTAAGACAGATTTCACAGATGCATTTTAAAAAGTCGGCGTCGATATTTTTAATAAACATCTGCTGCAATGCCCAGGGCAGTCGATGATAGATTTTTATTAATTCACGGTATTTCTTTAGTCTCTTTGTCACTCTGAATATACACCGTTTCAGGCTCGTTGGAAATATATTCGTTCGCAGAAGCACTCTAAACGTGTTTCGCGGATAAAGGTCGCAAAGCAAATATCCGTAACGCGTGCTTGTAGCTGCTTTATAAACTTCCAAAAACTCCTTACGCTGATTCGGGAACATTTGATTGGCTAATACCCCAATTTGTGATACATCTCTACGTTGCGCGAATAAGACTAGATATTGTGTATTTAACGACACATCGCGCATGTATCTATTTTTGAAAATAGATTCTGATTGATGAAGAACACGCTTATGTTAAGATGGTGGGAGAATACTGTAAATGTCTCGGCAAACGTTTTATCCATCTCCAACATGAGATCGTCAATTACAATGATTGTATGTTCAGTTCCCTTTAACGAATTAACGTCATATACGCCTTTGTGAACAAAATATCATCTTGGTACTCGTTGAACACTGATTGATACGTCGAATAGCACCATATAACTTTATGCACAAATTTCGAGAACATCTCTCCCTTTTCTTTAATGATTTTAAGCATAAACACAGTTTTACCACATCCTGTAGGTCCAGATATAATACATGTGGATGGGCTCGTGAATCTGAATTTTTCTACAGAGCATTTATAACACGTCACACTCCTAAGTGGGTCATTTACAAAATATTACAAATTTTGAGTGCTGTTCCTTATATTTTGCTTTCTTCTCCCACAGAACCGTGAATGACGATGAGGTAGAGCATCCCATCATTGACATTACGGATGACCTCGACGACAGTGTAGTTGTGATCTCCTCCCCTGCCAACGAACCCTCACCAGTGATACCGGTAGCACGTCCAAAGCGGAGGTGTGAGAACCCCACGTCAGGTATAAAGCGCCCGAAATACGTGCCTGTTGCAGCGGTAATAGATCCCCAACCCTCAACCTCTTACGCAACAAGCCCCCAAGCAGCACCTCCCGCTAATATATCCCCTTATTCATCCGCCGCCCCCCGTTCTGTTAAGTCTACAATAATAGATCCCCAACCCTCAACCTCCTACGCAACAGGCCCCCCATCAGCACCTTCCGCCAATATATCCCCTAATTCATCCGCCGCCCCCCGTTGGTGCTGAGGATGATATAACGATCGAATTGGTGCGATCCGCAGCCCCCACCCCAGCCTTGACTAGAAATCGGTATAGAGTCAGGGTCGACCCCTAGAGTCATGTATAGCAATGGAATTGAGCGCGGGTTACGCCGGTTGTACAGCATATTATAGAGTTTGCTCTTCAGAATCGCGACGAGCGTGAAGTCAGGACGAGTCTGTGCATTGATTGGGGTCAGATGACGGTGATGTAGACGATTATTGGGTGATAGTGCCATTTAGACGTTTGGCGGCTGAAGATGTAGAATATATATTAGGACGTATAATGCAAGCCGCCCAAAGTAGTATAGCCTTCAATATGGACAACTTCACGGTAAATATTGATCGTGTATTCCGTGTTGCGGGCCATAGTGCCATACCGTATACTCTTAACTTCAATTCTCCGACTATTTACCGAAAGCATATAAACGTCGATCGTGGTTGCGGCTTTATAGCAGTACTCTTAGCCCGTATGTTTACTGTACAAATACACGGACTGAAACAATTTGGCTGCCCTATGGTTCGTGGAGCTTGCCCGTAAACTAGCTGTAGACTGTGAACTTGAATTTGACTGTAATATGGGTCTTGAAGAGCTGAGAAGGGTAGAACAGGAAATGAATGTCCGCATAGTTGTATTGGGTTGGATGATCGTCGTAGGACTGTGTATGTTTTTAAAAGCTGTGTGAGAGATCGTTCAAGACCCCTACTTATTTTAGGATTGTCAGGGACGACGTATCTCCCCATCCGTATATAAGGTGGCTTTACGCGAGTTATGACAAAAGTCGAAAATATGGGAGACATCATGATTGTGTAAGGGGTTGCCTCGAGTTTGCGGATGATATAGTGAGACATTGTAAAGAATGTCACATGGTATGTGAGCAGTGTAAAAGCACCAAATGTGAAAAGCCGTGTAGTTGAAGCTGAGAAGATGAGACTGTGATGTGTGAAGACGCACATTTTTCAATAATAGCTGTTTTGATTTCCATAAATCAATTGGTACGTGTAGGAAAATGAGAATCTGTGAATGTGGTATGTTTCACACAATGGATAATTGGGGGAAATTTAAGCACAAGTGTGACGTAATTCACTGTCCTACATGCCAGGAGGAATATAAGGCGGATGGAGTAAAGCATGTGTGTTATATGAAAGATGCTAAGCCTAAAAATAACCTTGTATAACTGTATACTACGATATTAGAAACATATACGAACGCTGAACCAAAGAGGTAATTCCACATTTACTTGTGAGCCAGACCATCTGTGATGAGTGTATGGAGTATCGAATGTGGGACGAGTGCCCCAAATGCGGTAAACGGACAAAACGTTTTTAAACGAATGTCCGCGATAGTCCTGTGAAACTATTTGTGTCCTATATTGTCAAGTTAGCCGCAAGTTCAAAAAAATGACTGTGTATATTCTCGCCCATAACGGGGCAAAGTTTGACACGCAGTTCCTTATAAGGAGTTGCTTGAACACGAATCCTCTGAGATATTTACAGGTGATCCATGAAAAGAGGCAACAATCAATACAGATGCAGATAAGAGGCAATGTACAATTTAAAGATACTTTATTATTCCACACCTTGTAAATTAGCAAAGCTACCCAAGGTATGGGAGTAGCACTGAAGTTTCAAAGGATACTTCCCTTACACTTTCCTACAAGCGAGACTTTAAACTACGTAGGCCCACCACCCCCCAAACATTATTTTGACTGTATGGATGAACGTGAAGACTTTGATCGATACTACGACAGTTTTAATGAAAGTAACCCTTATAATATAGCTGATGAATGTGAGCGTTATTGCGTGAATGATGTGCGCGTGCTTAGAGTATGTTTCCAGGCCTTTAGAAGGATGTACATAGCCCGTTTCAAATGCGATCCACTGCAAGTCGCAACCACCATCGCATCATTATGTTTTACGGTGTTCAAGAATAACTTCATGCCTAAAGACACCTTAGCCATTATTCACCGAAACAACCCCGCAGTTACGGACACAAGGCTATTTACTGGCTCATACACCTACAGCAACAGACAGGTGTATACATAAAGCACGCCCGCAACACGGGTGAAGTACCCATTAAGATTAATGGACGTGTTTTTTGGGTTGATGGGTTAAGTGAAAACCGTGTCACTGGTGTGAAGACTGTGTACTCCTTTAACGGTTGCTGGTGGCATGGATGCCCCCGTCCTGAGTGCGGAATCGCCGGAGATATCCACGGTAGGTCTCCTGCCGACTGTCTTGCATCGACCCGCACCCGCGATCAACTTATAGGATCACAGTTCACTCACAAAGTCTTGTGGGAGCATGAATATGATGCACGGATGGAGACAGACGAGGTGTACCGTGAGGAAATAAACACGATCAAGCGTTCAATGGTGCTGGATCCTCTCAAATGTGGTGATAGCTTGTTTGGAGGACGTACAAATCCTTTCAGACTATACTTTCCACCTACGGAGGGCGTGAAGCTCCATTACTACGATTTCTGTTCTTTATACCCATACGTGATGAAGAGCAATCCGTACCCCGTGGGCGCTCCTGAGAAACTGGTGGGACCTAGCCTACCCTCCATCAATGAATTTTCAAAAATTTGAATGATCGTTACTTTGGGCTCTCTTTCGTAGACGTACTCCCCCCACGCAATTTATGGATGCCGATCTTACCTGTCGTTATCGACGACAAGCTCATGTTTCCCCTGTGCGTGAAGTGCGCGGAAGAGGATAACGGCGATTGTAACCATATACCCCACCAGCGTAAGATCAGAGGCGTATATACAAGTCCTGAGCTGGCCCTAGCCGTACGCCATGGTTATAGAATACTGAAGATACATGAGGTGTGGAGGTTTCAGAAGCTACCCAACCTTTTCACACCATATATAAACGCCTTTTTGAAGGATAAGGTTGAGGCATCAGGGTATCCGCGAGGAGTTGATACCGAAGATGAAAAGTCTGCCTATATTCAACGTTACCGCGACCGCGAAGGTATACAACTTGATCGTGTCCAAATTGTAAAGAATCCTGGCAAGCGCTTTAGTGCAAAGTTGTGTCTAAACAGTCTATGGGGAAAATTTGCGCAGAATACCGGCAGAGGGAGCATTCATTTGGCACAAAGTTATAGCGATGTCTGGGATTATGCCAATGCTCCCGATAAAGAGGTCATGGAGATCGTGAATGTAGGTAATACTTACATAATAAAGTACAACAACACTGAATTTGCCACAGATACCTCAAGGGTTACAAACATACCTGTGGCCAGCTTCACAACAGCCTACGCCCGTATAAAACTTTGGGGTCTATTGCATTCTCTTGGGCGGAGAGTATTGTATGCCGATACAGATAGCGTGATATTCACAGAGAGGGAGGGTGAATACATGCCCGCTATTGGGGAGTTCCTCGGCGAGCTCACTGATGAGATCAAGGAGTATGGGGACAACGCTACGCCGACTCTTTTGTCTCAACAGGACCTAAGACTTATGGGGTACGGGTCAGGGTGGGGGAAAATGAAATATATCGTGAAGGCAAAGGGTATTACGCTCAACCATGCGAATCGGCGGGTTGTTAACTTTGAATCGTTGAAGGATCTAGTATGTTTGGACGATGATGAGGGCGAACAACCTCCCCAACTAATTGTAGGCACCCACAATTTTCGGGCGCAGAAGCTGGGGGGCGTGAAGGAACTTAGGGGTACGAAGGTGTGCCGTAACACCTATAGGAAACGTTACCAGTTACCTGGTACCTATGATACCGTACCCTTTGGATACCATAACGTATGATGCTTCTATTGTTAACTCACACGTATTTGTCTTGTATATAATCGTATCTATTGATTTATTACACGTATTTGTAAATATATATATAACTTGAATATCTCGTTTATTAAATCGTATTTGTAAAGTATCTATTGATTTATTACACGTATTTGTAAATATATATAACTTGAATATCTCGTTTATTAAATAAATCATGTTTCAATTAGCGTTTCACTTTCTCCTTTGTGTGTGTGTGTGTGTGTGTGTGCGCGCAGGTGAAAGTTCTAAGCTCCGCCCACTGTAAGACCGTGAGTCATGCTACTATCTGGGAGTCCCTGCGTGGTCAGTCGACTGCAGTAAGCCCGAGAGATCAGACGTGTATTCAGATCAGACGTGTATTCAAATGGCTACCTTTAATATTGCTTGTACAACGTTTATGAAATGGTATTCAGCAAAGTGCCAGGATGTGGTGGATACCGAAAAACTTCCTATTCCTCCCTCCTATGCCTCTTTTAAAAACACATTGGATTGTGCGAAGTTCCAAGATGTACAAATACTCTACGGATGTTCTGGTGAGACCGTTGAAGGCTTTCGTTGCACAGACGATGTGCTGAAGTATACTGCAGAGCTAAACTTTATAAAGTCTCACATACACCGTGAAGTAAAAGAAACAACGCGTGCAGAAGAGAAGCAGCAGGTATGGATAATGAGTCTTGCGGATGGGTGGTGTGACAAGCGGTATTACGTCATGCTACACCATGTCGATTACTCATACCCTACGACTGAAAATGTGAATCTCGTGATCATGGACAATCTTAAGTATTTTTATCACTATATTAACGTATATCATGATGAGGTTCGTAGTGAGGTTGTGGCTAGTGCCCTGCGTGAGTTTTTAACAGACTTTAGAGACGAGTATCGTTTGATGGGCAGAAAGGAAAAATATGAGCATATGTTCCTCTCAAATAGTGCGCCGGAGTGTGAAGATGTTTAGTAAAACATAAAATGTTCCTAGTTCTTATCCTGAGGTAAAATGTCTGGTGCGTAGGCTGGTAGTGATGAAATTAATTCTTGTACCGGAAAAACAAATATGTACAACAATTCGGTACGACTCGCGGATCATACGAACAACCCATTCACGTATCATCGAGTCAGCCGCCCGTCGAACCGTTCCTGCCTACCTGCGTGCCTCACACGGCTCATAGTTATCTCAGAGCTTGAACCGAGTGGACGTGCGCTCCTCGAATACGATGGAACTTCCTTTGAGCAGCATTCTCAACGCCTCGTACGATGTGTCCGTGACGAAATCGTTGCGCGTGTTCAGGCGTAATCCGGTACCGTTAGCTATGTACTGGAAACGGAATGTAGACAAACAAACAAACGGGTTTATTTAAGTGTCGAGGAGATGAATAGAATCTTCGTGATAGTTGAGAAGTGGAGTGAAGATCGTTATAAAATACCTGCTAACGTAGGTACAAGAAGAGAGCAGATTAGTGACGCACCCTCATACGCCGTTGTATGTACGTTGTGTATAAATAACGATCGGCCGTGCATTGATATACGGCTGATGTGGAAGAATGCTTCTGATAATAACGCTCTTGTTCCTACGCGAAACCGTTTCATCCTCGACAGAATGTTTGAAATCGTCGGATTCCGCAAGCTGAAACCTATATTAGACGCGCGTGTTACGGACATGCTTTATTTTGATACAGTACTTGAATACGCATACACCGCTCTGCTCGATGGGTTTACCGAGTGTAGGGCTGGTGAGAATGGTCTAGTGCTGGACGTTTATTTAAAAAGTTTAGACTCTTTGAAATACCATGAACTTTGGTACAAAGCAATTGATCGGTACAAGGCTGAGCTCACCTACACCGTTCACCCTGAAGAACTATTTCTTTATATAACGCGCAGTTGTCGTAACGATTTAGAAGATTATTTCAATTGCCGCTATGTTGAGTGAGTTCACGATTGAAAAGCTCGAGTCGGTAGAAATAAACCCTCGATTGGAAAAGCGTGTTTATAAACTTGTGTTTAATAATGTAGCTAACGATGAACTCTTTGTGCGTGCTTTTGATTGTATTCTAGACGTATTTAAAGATGACTTACCAACCGGTTGTAAAGTGGGAACAAAAATAGTACTGAACGATATGAAAGCCCTTCATATCGAATACAGGTTTCCCTATACTTTAAGCGGTGAAATATTATTAAGCCGCATATACTGCGTAATGCAGAGCAATAATGATGTAATTGTAAACTCGATTAAGACGAGTTTAGTATTTTGAAAAAAAGTGAAATGTATTTATATATTTTGCGTGATATTTCTCCTGTACTGTTATGATTATATGCATATTTCTATTATTATTGAAATGTATATTATTTCTATTTGAAATGTATATTTATTTAAATATATCTCCATAATTGTGTGTATATATTTCTGTTCTGTTATGATTATATGCATATTTCTATTATTATTGAAATATTTCCCCTGTACTGTTATGATTATATGCATATTTCTATTATTATTGAAATGTATATTTATTTCTATTTGAAATGTATATTTATTTTAGATATATCCATAATTGTGTGTATATATTTCCTGTACTGTTATGATTATATGCATATTCCTCAATTATTATTGAAATGTATATTTATTTTCTATATATTTATAATAAACAGAATGATGCAATGTTGTTTTACTTAATTATATCATGTTACGCCTTCTAAACCTACTACCGGTATTCTAAACCAACTTTTAAGAAATATAATAATGTATACAATGGTATCGCTAAAAAGTGGTATCTGGCAACTCAAGCCATTTACGCCTTCTAAGCCAACTGGCTGATTAGGAGTCTATAATAATGTACACAATGGTATTGCTAAAAAGTGGTATCTGGCAACTCAAGCCATTTACGCCTTCTAAGCCAACTGGCTGATTAGGAGTCTATAATAATGTATACAATGGTATTGCTAAAAAGTGGTATCTGGCAACTCAAGCCATTTACGCCTTCTAAGCCAACTGGCTGATTACGAGTCTATAATAATGAATACAATGGTATTGCTAAAAAGTGGTATCTGGCAACTCAAGCCATTTACGTCTTCTAAGCCAACTGGCTGATTAGGCGTCTATAATAATGTATACAATGGTATCTGGCAACTCAGTCTTCGATTAGAATTAAATGAATACATGGCGCTATCTGGCAACTCAAGCCATTTACGTCTTCTAAGCCAACTGGCTGATTAGGAGCCTATAAAACAACGCCTACTCGGCTGAAGTCTTAATATGCACTTGGCTCCTGCCAGGTGAACACCTCTCTTCATTTCTCTCCTCCTTCTTTCTCTTGGGGGATAACGCCGCCTCCAAGTTTTTCTTGTTGCATCTGCAGCATCCCCCCTTTGGGTTTTTTTAAATATATTTTTTGCAACACCCCCCCTGCAACAACCCCCCCTTTGCAACATTACATAATAACTTGCAACATTCTTGCACTCTTCCCTTTTGCGGCTATACTACTGAGCTTCACAATTATTCATGTCATTGTAAATTTAAAAAAATGTATTTATTATTTTATTATTAATAAAGATTATTCTATCTATCTGTCTGTCTATTCTAATAGTTTACACTCGCGTCGCGGTCGCTGCAGTGTGCGGGGCTCCCATTCTGTCAATGTAAAATTAAACGCTACTCGAGTCATCACGACCCAAGTCGTCAGTCGTCAGTCACAACACGATCCTGTGTGCGGCCAACTTTACAGGTGACGACAAAAAAAAATAATTTCAACTGTAAACTTTTAATATTAAAAGTGTTTCTCACTTTAAAAAAGAAAAAAAAATAGTTGTCCGAATTTTACATATTTCTGTAATTTTCGCTGAAAAATTAACATACTGTAGAAGATATCCTAAACGTCACGTGACATGGAAATCCATAATTATCATCATTTATTGACAGTAATTTTTAAACTGGATGTCCTGCAGGTACTTACATACTGAAATACGATGGACATATTCACGTTTCGACTAGTTTTATTTCGAACGTGAATATTAGCTACGTTAATAATAACAATAATAATAATAACATACAAGTTCCATGTTGTCAAAGGACTTTTGGTACATCCTGTATAACAAAATATTTAGAATTTATAAAATAAATGGTTGAGATTTAGGATTCGTATCACCGAGAGAACAAAATCAGAGAACCAACTAAAAAATTAATTCCTAACGAGGACCAATGATTTTTGGTGAAAAGAATACAAAAATCTGTTTAAAAAAAATTACATGTACAGGGTGTTTCACAACCTGTCTGCCATACTTTGGGGTTGTGATTTGGTGGTGGGGGTAATATTGAGTTAAAAAGTTAATACAACATCGGTGCTATTTCCAACCGTTGCGGAACTATGGACGTTTTAAGGTGCACGGAAAAAATAAACGAGTGTGTTAATCTGGTGTATTTATTGCTACATTTTATGAGATACACCTTATAAATGTTCAAAATGTTCGCCTCGGTTCTCAATGCACAGCATTGCTCGTTCCAAACAAGAGTCCACTGCCCATTGAGTCATTTCGGAATGTTCTCGTATGTAAGCAGCGGCATTCATAATCCGACGCGAGAGTTCTTCTCTCGTTTGTACTTTGGTCTTGTAGACCATCTCTTTCATAAGGCCCCATAAAAAGAAATCTTACGGATTAGGTCCAGAGATCTCGTGGCCCACGATATTGGACCAGCACGACCAACCCAACGATTCCCGTACGACTGATTCAAGTAATCCGTAACATGACGACCAAAATGTGGTGGCGCCCCATCGTGCTGAAAGAACTTCCTGCCCCTTGTCTCCAAGGGCACGTCCTCGATCAAAAGCGGCAATTCGTTCGTCAGGAGGTTCAGATAAATATCAGCAGTTAATCGTAGTTCCAAAACGAACGGTCCAATCAGCTGATCTCCAAATACACCGCACCAAACATTCACCGAGAATTGATGTTGAAAGTTTCCCTCAACGATACTGTGGGGATTATCGGCGGACCACACGTGGGAATTTCGTCTGTTGTTAATTCCATCCCGAATGAATTGTGCTTCATCACTAAACAGTATGCGATTAAGAATTTGGCGATGCATAACATTAACCATCCACTCGCAAAATTGAACACGTTTATCGTAATCATTCGGTTGAAGAGCTTGCACACGTTGCAAATGATAGGGATACAAACCCTCATCATGTATAGTTCGCTGTACAGGCGATGCGGATTCACGAATTCGTCTAGAACTCCTTCAAACACTGGTAGTTGGGCTACGTTTTACTAGGTCTAGTATGCTCTCCTTCACAGCAACGGGGCGTCGTGCTACATGCTACGTGAAACAATTGTCCGTTTCCGTTAGTCTCTGGTGTGTGTCACTAAACGCTTGCCTATTCGGTATTCGGCGGTTCGGAAAACGTCTTCGATATTCCTCAACTGCCGCTCTGCTGTTACCATCACAGAAGCCATAAATGAAATGGATATCAGCGTATTCAGCTGGTGAGAACTGTTGATTCATTTTGATTGGTCACCTTAGCGCATCACATTGTCTCGTACCACAGATCAGAACCAACTGAAAGAAAAGACTGAGGATTAGTAGTGGTAACTTCGTTAACTGACTACCACCAGTGCTGCCGTCTATCGAAATACACACAAGTAGGGATTTGTTGTTTGCACATCTTAAAACGTCTGTAGCTCCGCAACGGTTGGAAATAGCACCTATGTTGTATTAACATTTTTACTCGATATCATCCCCCAAATTATGGCAGACCGATTGTGAAACACCCTGTATGTATATATATATATATATATATATATATATATATATATATATATATATATATATATGTGTGTGTGTGTGTGTGTGTGTGTAGATTCAAAAACAATAAATTTTAAAGAAGTGTTGGGTTCGCAAGAAGGCGGGGGGTATTAATAATATAAAGTGTAGTGCAAATTATGACAAATGAATAACATAAGTTAGGATTTGAAAGGCTTCAGGTAAATTAAGAAGATGCCAAAAGTTGAAATCCAGGCGGCCTACGTGAGTGTAGAAAAAACATCCGAACAGATCTTAACATGATCCTACTGAAACACGTGAAGTTTTATTTAACCAGTGAGATGGAACCGAACCTGAATCCTGAACTGCCGGAACCGGTACATTTTAGAGGAACTGAATCCAGAACCGGCCGCCAAAAAACATACGAGTTCGCGGTTTCGGTTGGGCTTTATATTGGTGCTTCAAACCGCCTTCGATCAAATACGTTCGGCCATGGAAAACTTGGGGAGATTGAAAGTTGACAGCGTCTTTGACGCAATTCCACATTTTTCTGATATTATTCATGAAGTTGTTTACACCGTGTCAGCGTTGCCCTGTACTCGGGTATCTGTTGAACGGCTATTCTCGGCGCTGAAATTCATTCTCCGGGAGAGACGGTCAAACATGAAGAATGACTTGTTGGAGCCAATCCTGTTCCTACGCCTAAATGGCTTTTGATCTTTATTACATGTTAGGTTCAGTAAAAATTTATCTATAAATGGATTGTCTACCAATAAATTATATGTAACATGTGTTAAAAAAATAGATATAATAAATATAAAAATGAAAAAAATAAAAGCCTATTCTTTTAATTTCCTTGTGGAGATTTACTCTTGCCTAGGAACCGGTTCCCGAACCGGTTCCGAAACCGATCGGGTTGAGTTGGAACCGAACCCGAAACCGTTTAGCTTCGGTTTCGCATCACTGGACTGAGAACACCAGTCACGCGAGGCCACACCGCTATTTCATCCAATCGTGCATTTGTAAATAGTCTAGTGTTCAAATAGTATCTGAAATAAATGTAAAAATAATAATATTGTCAAATAGGTCAAAAAGGTTAGTTAAATAATATAAAACAGTTAGAAATTTATAACTTAAAATAATGTACATAAAGTTGTTTGTAAGTTCCAGGATCGTGAGAAAGAAAGCCTCAGAAACATTCTGGCAGGAGGCGCCAGAAACCACGATCGAGAGCGTGCAAGAAGACCGGAGAATAGTCGAGGACAGTTTGTCACAAAGCGAGGGTCGTGCAGTCAGTCAGACGATGATTTAATTTGCACTCCTTGTCATTTTCTTATTATTATAATTTACCCAGGCCGTTGGTAAATAGGGGCCTACTTTCAACATGAAGTTGGGCCAGTAAATTCAATTTCATTCCCCGACTCTAGGGCACGCGAAAAGGGATTTAATTTTCAAGGCCCTAGGCCTATTTTCTTTGACCCGTTCTAGACTTCTTCAATTTTCTTAGACCTACTCCACTCCCGATCAAGGCCTACTTCCCCGTTCTATTATTATGTAATATAAGAATTACATAACTTGTGGAACTTTAGATTAAAAGTTAAAAATTTCTTAGTGTTTTATAAAAACAGTCAAAGGTATATTTTAAAGAAATAACGGTAAACAGTGCTAGCTTACTAAGTTCAGGTTTGAGTTAAAAATAATACAAAGAAAAATATGAGAGTTATAACTGTCCATGTACCATCTGTGCATTAAAGTGTTTGTGAACTTTGTGTGGGTGACAATATTCTCTGTGTAACATTTCGAAGTTGTGAAAAACATTATAGGCCTAATGTGACAATAAAACCCACACTAATAGACGGAGTTTATTTTCACAACAGTTTCGATGCCCATTGGCATCCTCTTCGGGTGGATACAGACAAACGAATGAACAAAAGTGAGTAAGAAAACAATCCAGGAAAGGTAAGGAACATTCTAGAAGGGCAGAGACCATTAAGAAATTCACACCTACTGTAGGTTAGATCCCGTTCACCCGACACCGGAAGGGATTTTTTGACCAGGAATCTCATTAAAGGGTCCAGCTTGTAAGTACCTTCCCACAAATTAAAATTATCTTCATGTTCTATACGTACAGATTCTATTATTTTTCTTTTGACATAATTATTACATTTATAAAGTAACTTACTTGATTCCCAATCTATGGCATAATTATTTTGGCTGGCGTGATAAAATGTTTCTGGAACATTTCAACTCAATGGACTCGATTCCAAAAAGATTTCGGTTAGCTTTGGACAAACTCAAGAAGAAGGAAACAATATTTGTTACTAAAGCGGACAAAAGTAACACTGGTTATTTTGGACAAGTACGATTATAAACAGAAAATGGAAGCATTAATTACTTAGTGATGAATTCACCTACACCAAATTGAGATCGTTCCCCCTAAAGCGTCTTTCTGCTGAATTCAACAAAACTACCAAGAACTTATTAAAAGATGTTCCGGCGATTGACCCTATAAGATTTCTACAGATTAACCCCAAACTCTCCAACATTTATGGCTTACCCAAAACCCATAATAATAATATACAGCTCCGTCTTATTATTTCACACAGGGGTTCCTTTAGTTACAGGTTATCTAAATTTCTTGCGGATAAATTGTTCCCATTAGTTGGTAAATTTTCTGGCTCGCACATCACTAATTCCGATGAGTCTATTAATAAAATTACATCCTTAGATTTAAAACGTGGAAGAATGATTAGTTTTGATGATGATTCATTGTTTACGAAAGTTCCCATTGATGATGTACTTACTTTTTTAGGTAGAAAATTGCCATCATGTAACGTAGAACTTGATATGCCCACACTTGTATTTTTAGAATTGATAAAACTCTGTGTCACCAATAATGCCTTCTCCTTCGGTGAGCAATTTTATTTACAACGTTTTGATATGGGAATGGGGTCCCCTTTATCCCCAATACTGAGTACATTATACGTGGAATATTATGAGTCGGAATTGTTACAAACAATATGTCCCAGTAATTTAATTTGGTTTCGTTATGTAGATCATATTTTCTCATTTTGGCCTGACAACTGGAACAACTTTGATACTTTCTTTCAGTCATTAAATAATCTTGTTCCCTCTGTTAAATTTAAATATGAATGGGAAAACGACAAACAATTACCTTTTATATACGTTTGGTCATTAACGAAAATGGAAAGCCCAATTTCACTGTCTACAGAAAACCCACTCACTGCAATTTGTATATTCATTATTTTTCATATCATGATGGTGTTAAAAACTCAGTTATTTCTTCCATGTTTCTGAGAGCACTCAGGATTTTGTAGCCCACATTTGCTGGACTCAGAAAATTCAAAGATTTAGAACATTTTTAAGGATTTAAAATATCCCGAGTGGTTTATCAGAAAGGCGTATTTTAAAGCCAGGAAATCTTTTTATGCTCCTCGGGAACCTTTAGTTAACCAAAAACAATATTTGAGTTTGCCTTACATTTCCGGCTTAAAAAGTGTAAAACCTTCGAAGAAAGATTTTAGGTTTGATTTGGCTTTCAAATATTCGTCTACTGTAAAAAAGTAAATTAGTTATAACTTTGCAAAACAGGAGAAAGCGGGTGTCTACAGCATTCCCTGTAAAAAATTGTGATTTAGTATATGTAGGAGAAACTGGAAGAAATATTGAAACTCGTATTAAAGAACATAAATATGCCTTCAGATGTTGTAACACTAATAATGCAATTTTTTATCACGCCAGCCAAAATTATCATGCCATAGATTGGGAATCAAGTAAGTTACTTTATAAATGTAATAATTATGTCAAAAGAAAAATAATAGAATCTGTATGTATAGAACAAGATGATAATTTTAATTTGTGCGAAGGTACTTATAAGCTGGACCCTTTAATGAGATTCCTGGTCAAAAAATCCCTTCCGATGGATCTAACGTAGGTGTGAATTTCTTAATGGTCTCTGCCCTTCTAGAATGTTCGTTACCTTTTCTGGATTGTTTTCTTACTTTTGTTCATTCGTTTTTCTGTATCCACCCGAAGAGGATGCCAATGGGCATCGAAACTGTTGTGGAAATAAACTCCGTCTATTAGTGTGGGTTTTATCGTCACATTTCGTTCTCCACATCAAAAATTTAAGTTTTGCATTTATTATAGGTCTAGCCTAACACCCATCGTAACATTCAACAAATTTGTTCTTGTTCCCGATGCTCGCAAATTTCAAGTTTTACGTTGCCACCCTCAAGGCAGAATAAGCCCCCCTAAAAATATTCAGCCCGGAATAACACTCAGAAAACTTGTAGTGTACCTTAATTTTTACTTTCAAGATTTTTAATTTATTTAGTCCTGTTATTTCTACGTTTTTTTTTGTTATATGTATATATTAGTTTCCCCCCTGACATGCGAATAGATTTTTCATGTGAACAGAATCTCTGCTGTCAGTTCGGAGAACGTTCACGTCAGTAACATGAAATTACAATGAAATGCTTAAAAATAATTCGCTTAATTTTTAATTTTTTAACAGACATGAACAGAAGATATTCCACGGGCTGTCATTCTCCATTTCATTCCGCGCCCAAGAGTGGGAAAGCAGAGAGTGAGAATTTCAAGAGGCATTTTCATTTCGGTCTATTCACAATTCATGCTATTCTTATTCTCATCCACGGCTTTCCCACTTTGGTCCAGGTTAAATTAGGTTAGATTACTATAGGTTAGGCTAGGTTAAATTAAATTAAGTTAGGAAATATTAATTATTCTCATTTGGCGTCTTTACCGCGAATGCGAATGGAGTGGCAGTTTCTCAAATCAAGAAACCCTTTTCTCAAATGGAGATTTTTCACTTTGTGCATTTTCATTTGCAGATCGCGGATGGAAATTGAAATGACATTGAAGGGGAGGGAATCAAACAGAATCCTAAGTTGGTCTGAAGGCAGTAATATGAAATTTAACACTGACAAATTTCAACTATTAACGGCAGAAGAGAAGAGTTAAAATCCATGGAATACTTTGCCCCAAATGGAGAAAAAATTCATAGAAACTCTAAAGCAAAAGATTTAGGAGTTATGATGACTGATGACGCGAAATTTGAAACACAAAATAAGACAGCAGTAAACAAAACAAAAAGATAAGTGGACAGATACTGACAACCTTTCAAAAAAAGGGATGGGACTATAATGATTCCTCTGTTGAAAACACTGATCATACTCAAGTTTAAGTATTGCTCAGTCTTAACATCTCTACACAAAGAATAATACATTTGTCAACTCGAAGGAATCCAGAGAAACTTCACAGACAAGATCAATGGATGCAAAGAACTAAATTACTGGGAAAAGTTACGTGAATTAAACTCATATTCACTGGAAAGAAAGAGTATACTATTATTTACACTTGGAAAATAATGGCGGAACTAGTCTCTAATCTTCCTATAACCACTCAAGCAACAGTAGAAGTAAAAGGAAGAATGTGTCGTGCTCCAAATCTAAAGTCTGGACATGGAACATTTTCAACCCTGAAGGAAAATAGTTTTGCTGTGAGAGTGCCAAGACTGTTCAACCAGTTGCCCATAGTCCAGGATTTGCATTATAATCCCGAAATTTTTTTATGTACATGGAATTTTCTTGTTTGTGCTGATTGCATGACTAATTCACAACGAAAAAAAGCTTAGGTAGTCATTTCACCGCTGGGGCTTTAATTTGGCAGTCGCCATTTTCCAAGATGGCGGATATTTTGAGGTGCATACGTCATATCTCCAGATCTATTGTTCATAGAAAAGTTATTGTTTTGTCAAAATATATGTTTATGGGGTCCAGAAACATGTATATGGCCTCACCTTTTTCATTGGACCGGTAGATTAGCTGTTTTCAAAATTGCTATTGAAAAACTCGCAAAAATTCAGATATCTAGGTACATATATTCGTGTTATATCTTATAAATTGACATTTCTAATTCTTTGAGATGACAATACTATCCATATTGCGGTACAATGCTAATTTTACATTGAAATGTGTACTGTTATGAGGGAGCCGTTTATGTTATGAGCCAACCTGTCATTTCATCAAAGGGTGTGTTACTGTCGTCGAATCCTCCGGAGATCTTCAACAAGTTGCAGTGTGTAATATGTCAAAAAATAACGAAAACAACATTGTCATCTACCGATACTGGCCAAAAATGATTACGAGATGCAGCCGAGGTGAGGCAAGATGATATTAGCAAGCGACTAAAACTTATGACTGAAAGTGAGACAATACATTACTATGTGGACAATGTTACAAAAGCTATACACTGAAAAAAAATTAGATGCAATACGCAAAGAAAATGCCACAGCAGCCGTAACCAGTCATCAGAATGTTACTTTTGAACGCAGGTCCCTGTCATTTGCACGCCCTCCTCCGAGTGCAGCAAAAGAAGAAAATCTCACATGTATTATATGTGACAGTGTCCGAGTAACTGTACGTGGTGTAAAAATAAACAAAATTTAGAGTTTATGAAGAAACGCGTGCCAACAAAATTCTTAGCGGCAACACGATTTTTTCAAGATACTGTGTTCGACCACGTTGCGGACCTTGATGATGACACTACCCTTTATGCTGCTGATTTTGTACGCAGCCCCAGGATGGTTACCAATCGCCTACGTTCATATTGTTTCAGCAAGCAAGACATCTTTCACCCACTTCTAGAAGCAGGTTATGGTTTTCCACTCACTGAAATTAGGGAGGTGATGAGCAGCATTGATAACACCGTTGTGACACATAAATATATCAAGCTATTCCTTATCAGAACGTACGATGAAAAAATTAGATTCTGTCAGTCCCCTCGAAAAAATGAACCGTTGTTAGTAGTTTTCAGCAGATCTGAATGCTGAAGAGATAGCTTCAAAAGTAAGGTCTCACAATACAGTGAAAACTGCGCGGAGTTGCATTAAGGCAAGCTATGCAGAAACTTGATTTCAAACTTGAAGACAAATTTTGTGATGCTGATGAACTACGCCAGTCGTGGGAAAGCACAAGAGTTCCTGACGATGTCTTGACGTTTTTTTCATCCTTATTCAACATCAGTAAGTCACGTATGTTGCAACTTGGGAAAAAAGATCTACAGATCTACAGAAGCTAAAGCAAACAAAGACCCTAAGATCCACACTAAGGTTAGCCCGAGAGAACGAAGAGAGTAGGGGGTTAAAAGAAGCGAATAAGGGGTTAATTAAGTAGCAAAACCTAACCTTCGTGGGTTAACATTCATTCAGAAAAAGAGAGAGAAAGACTCACCACCATCATCCGCCAGCCACTGATGACAAGTCGGAAAAATAGTCGAAGAAAATAGGAAAGGGGTGAAAGATGAAAAGAAGTAAAATAAGAACGCTTACAAACCATGCAAGCACAGTCTTAACTCAAACACTGTCATACCATGCAAACTACAGACATGCAAGTAAAGAGAAGATAAGAAAAGAAAAAAAAAGTATGAGAAGTGTAACAAAAATTGGGTTAGTTTACGCTTCGAGGTACATCTAAGTTCGTGTTAGTCTAATTTTTTTTAATATAATTTTACTGCTGGCATATCACACGCTGGCATGTCACAAGCTGGCATTAATCGTCAATAGACTCAAACCTCGACCATTACCCCAAGAGGGACACCGCTACCTACATCCAACCACCCCGATTCCCTACCATTAACAACGACCCTCTGTTTCCTGGCACGAAGCCATTCCTCTAACCAGTTAGCTACCTGATCGCGTATACCGTGCGCTCCAGAACCATATCGGAACTATATCGAACGCTCTTGTAAAGTCCAAATAAATAACGTCAGCTGCTCTATGCCTATCGTATTCGCCCACTATTTCGTTATAAAACTCAAACAAATTAGTTAAACAAGATTCATGGCGTCGAAACCCATGCTGACTACTATTACTCAAATCGCGACTTTCTTAGTGGTCGACGATATGATCCCTAACTACGGATTCCAAAAGTTTACTGACAATTGACGTTAAACTAATAGGCCTATAATTGCTAGCTACTGTGCAGTCGCCTTTTTTAAAAATGGGCATAACGTTAACTAATTTGAAGTCTTCAGGAATAATCCCCGCTTCCAATGACTTATTAAAAATTAATGTTAAGGGGCCTACGATAACGTCTTTCAAATGTCTAGGATAAAGCGCGTCAGAGCCTGGAGCCTTGCTAACCTTTAGCTTATCGACATAATGCACAATCTCACCCTCGTAAACAGTTATTTCATTCAAAATAGTCTCGCTACTAAATGGAACGATATCGTCCACGTCGGGGACATTATTTACGTCTTCTACGGTAAAAACTGTCGCAAAAAAGTTGTTAAAAATACCCGCCATCGCCTGAGCGTCGGAAGCCAAAGCGCCGTTAGCGTCCACTAGAGGGCCTATGTTATCTTTTATCGGCTTACGATTATTGACGTAGTCAAAAAACTTTTTCGGATTAAGTTTACTATCCGCAGCTACAAGTATCTCAAAATTACACTTAGCATTCCTAACAGATCTTTTAACCTGACGTCTAAGCTCGATATATCTATTATTGCTACGGTAGCTTGTAAATAACTGTAGCAAGATGACCCCAACGATATCAATGATATGGAACCATCTAATTTAAGTGCAGCGAGAACAAGTCAGGCCGTTCAACTTCCGTGTCTTTGTCAAATATTGTACTACAAACTGTACAACTGCTCTAAGAAAACTCCACTACACGTGATGACCGGTCACAGTATTCACAATAAGTGCAAAAGTAAAGAGTTGATCACGTCTATGAATCGTATTGGCGTCTCCACTAGCCATACTGACGTTCTGAAAAGCAGAAACTTGTTGGCAGCTTATGCTGTACAGAAATGCGCAACTCGCAGCACACCTATTCCCAGTCACTTCAACAATACAGGCTTCACGATTGGCGGTCTTGATAACTTTGACTTTGGTGGAAGAAGTTTGTGGTTAATACAATGACCTGTTAATTACTAAACTAAACACCAAATCTCCGTGTGGGAAATTATTTAAAGTAATAATTTACAGGTATAAACTCCCAGTTCAACCCTAACAACATGAGACAGTGGCCAGACGGTATTATTGTTAAGGAATATATTCACTTTTCCAGGAGATTTGGTAATAATAATAATAATAATAATAATAATAATAATAAAAGACTCTTTTTAGTACTTTCTGCTCTTATATTTATGGGCAGCAACTCTGGGTTAATTATAAAAAAGGCTCCTGCAGAACCCTCAATTTGTTTTACAACAATTTGTTTTATAAATTACCTCCAAGATGCTCAGCTTCTCAAATGTTCGCTAACTGCAAAGTTCCTAGCCTCCATGAGGTAACAAGACGTGCCCAACAGTAGCGTAGCTTGGGGGTGCTGAGGGGGCGACTGCCACCTGTGACAGGAAAAATATCTGGCCCAGCCGGAAATCTAGAAACGGTTGTAAAATTTTTTTGCCAATAAAGGAGAGAGAGAGTTACAAGGAGTTACAAGGACAAGAGGAAGCCTCAAAGACCTTCCGGTCCACTCTGGGAGGTTCCTGTTATTAAACAAATGTATTTTTCTTTCAACAATCCTAGCAGTAGTAGAAAACTGGATCGAAAAGTATAAGCCTCTCTCCCCACCCTCCGCTCCCTCCCTGCCAGAGGCAGGTACGGAAAAAGGTTGAAGAAAATACCTTGAACCTGAAAAAGTAGCCAAGGAAATTTTACAGGAAAGTGCAGAATATATAAAAAGCTCTATAATTAGCATGCCCACAGAGACACCGTGCAAGCGAACTCCTGCAGAGTTACGTCATGTTTTGGTCTTAAACCATGAGAGTATTCAGTACTTTGTCTAGCCTATTTTTAAACACATTTACACTTTGGCTGGAAACAACCTCTGAAGGAAGTTGGTTCCAGATATTAACTATTTTATAGGAAAAGAAATTGCCGCAGACAGAGGTCCTAAAGGTCTTTTGTTCCAGTTTAAACCCGTTATTTCTTGTCGGATTGGCATTTTAAGTGAGAATAAGTTTCTGTAATCTACCCTGTCTATTCCAATAAGCATCTTGAAGACTTGAATAAGATGACCGCGCAACCTCCTCGTCTCTAAGGTAAACAGATTTAGGCGCTCCAATCTCCGTTGGTAGTTTTGCATTCTCATTGAAGCGATCAATCTTGGAGCCCTTGCTTGTGCCCTTTCTAACCTTTCTATGTCCTTCCTGAGGGATGAAGACCAAAACTGCGCACAGTATTCCAGTTGAGGTCTGACTAGTGAGTTATAAAGGGACATTACAGTCTTCTTGTTTCGAAACTGGAACTGTCTTTTAATATAACCTAATATTTTTAAGGCTCTCATTTCGACTTCTGCACAGTGCTTCGACGGTCTCAGATCACTGTTGATATAGACTCCTAAGTCTTTCTATAGATCGGTCTCAGTCAGGTTCCTTCCCCAGCGAGCGTAATCGGTCTTTGGGTTTTTATAACCTATGTGCATTACCTAACATTTGTCCAAGTTGAATGGCATCTGCCAAGTAGCAGATCATTCGCCCAACCTGTCAATTTATTCTGAAGCGTTCTTACGCCATCCTCAGTACCTACACAGCTACACTACTTCCTAATTTCGTATCGTCTGCAAATTTGGAAATTGTACTTAGAAGCCCTACGTCTATATCGTTAATATAGATGATAAAAAGTAAAGGACCCGGAACGGAACCCTGTGGGACACCACTGGTGATGGGCGCCCACTCCGAAGCCATTCCATTTATTACCACTCTTTGCTTTCTATCTTGTAACCAATCCTCACTCAAACTGGAAATGAGCCCGGTGATTCCTAGTCCTCTGATTTTAGCCAGAGAAAGGGTTACAAAGAGTTACAAGGAGTTACAAGGAAAAGTAGTACCTCAAAAGGCCTTGCGACCCATACCGAGGAGGTACCAATGGCAACGGGTGCCACGGAAAAATTCATACACCCTCAAATAGTGTGCAAGATTCGGTCTAACCTTTTCTTGAACAGATCCACAGAAGAACTGTTCACAACTTCTGAAGGTAACCTGTTCCACGTGTGTCAGATCTTATAGGTAAAGTAATTCCCACACACATTAGTCCTAAACCGTTTCAAATCCAACTTCCAACCATTGTTGCGAGTTGGGTTATCATTTAAACTAAACATGCTTCTAAAATCGACATTGTTGAACCCGCGTAAGAACTTGAAAACCTCGATGAGTTGACCGCGCAGCCTCCGAGTTTCCAGCGAAAACAAATTCAGGGCGCGTAAGCGTCGATTGTATCCCATATGCCTAACGGAAGTGATTAACTTTGTGGCCCTCGCTTGGACTCGCTCCAGCCTCTCAATATCTTTCCTGAGGGTGAGCGACCAGAACTGCACAGCATACTCCAGGTGCGGCCGAACCAGAGAATTGTAGAGAGAGAGTACAATCTCCTTGTTCCGAATTCAAAATTGCCTCCTGATATAACCCAACAGCTTCTGGGCTTTCTTTTCCACCTCTATGCACTGTTTGGTAAACTTAAGGTCGCTGCTAATTAGCACACCCAAGTCCTTTTCCAAATCAGTCGCCTTGATATTACTCCCCAACATCGAGTAGTCCGACTTGGGATTGGCGTAGCCAATGTGCATCACCTTGCATTTACCCAAGTTAAACGGCATTTGCCATTTTTCGGACCACTCTCCTATTCTACGTAGGTCCGCACGCAGTTGCTCGATCGCTTCGGGCGTCCAAACATTGGCCCCAAGCTTGATATCATCAGCGAATTTGGCGATCCTACTGACGATGCCAGCGTCGATATCATTTATATACTGTAAATGATAAACAACAGTGGCCCCAAAACGGAACCCTGAGGAACCCCGCTAGTGACCGGGGCCCAATCCGAACTAGCCCCTTTAATTACAACCCTCTGCCGCCTATTCTTCAGCCAGTTTTCAATCCACCTACCTACTTCCCCACCGATACCCAGCGCACGCACTTTGGACATTAGCCGGCGGTGAGGTACCTTATCAAAGGCTTTCTCAAAGTCGAGATAAAGCATATCAATCGCCCTACTCTTATCACACTCACTCCACATGACGTGGAAAAACTCGAGCAAGTTGGTGAGACACGACCTATGCCGTCTAAACCCATGTTGGGAGTCCCCAAGCAGCTTGTAGGAATCTAAATGGTCAACGATCCTATCCGCTATTATCCCCTCTAATTTACCTACAACCGAAGTGAGACTAATGGGACGATAGTTCCCTGGACTTTCGTGATCCCCTTTCTTAAAGATAGGGGTCATGTTGGCTTCCCTCCAGTCACTAGGCACCTGGCCCGTCTCCAACGATTTGTTGAAGACTGTAGCCAGGTGGGGAACCACCTGGTCGCGCACTTCCCGCAACACTCTGGGGAGGAACTGGTCTGGCCCAGGAGCCTTAAACGCTCTCAGAGAGAGAGAGAGAGAGAGAGAGAGAGAGAGAGAGAGAGAGAGAGAGAGAGAGAGAGTTACAAGGAAAAGAAGTACCTCAAAAGGCCTTGCGGCCCATACCGAGGAGGTACCAATGGCAACGGGTGCCAGAACAAAGTTTTGTACACACTCAAATAGTGTGCAAGATTTGGTCTAACCTTTTCTTGAACTGATCCACAGAGGAACTGTTCACAACTTCCAAAGGTAACCTGTTCCATGTGTCACAGATCTTATACGCAAAGTAATTCCCACACACACTAGTCCTAAACCGTTTCAAATCCAACTTCCAACCATTGTTGCGAGTTGGGTTATCATTTAAACTAAACACACTTCAAAAATCGACATCGTTGAACCCGCGTAAGAGCTTGAAAACCTCGATTAGTTGACCGCGCAGCCTCCGAGTTTCAAGCGAAAACAAGTTCAGGGCGCGTAACCGTCGATTGTAGCCCATATGCCTAACGGAAGGGATTAACTTTGTGGCCCTCGCCTGCACTCGCTCCAGCCTCTCAACATCTTTCCTGAGGGTGGGCGACCAGAACTGCACAGCATACTCCAGGTGCGGCTGAGCAAGGGAATTGTACAGTGAGAGCACAATCTCCTTGTTCCGAAACTGAAATTGCCTCCTGATATAACCCAATAGTTTCTGGGCTTTCTTTTCCACCTCTACACACTGTTTCGTAAACTTAAGGTCTACTAATTAGCACACCCAAGTCCTTTTCTAAATCAGTCACCTCGATATTACTACCCAAATCGAGTAGTCCGACTTGGGATTGGCGTAGCCAATGTGCATCACTTTGCATTTACCCAAGTTAAACGGCATTTGCCATTTTTCGGACCACTCTCCTATCCTACCTAGGTCCGATGCCACCGTCGATATCATTTATGTAAATGATAAACAACAGTGGCCCCAAAACGGAACCCTGAGGAACCCCACTAGTGACCGAGGCCCAACCCGAACTAGCCCCTTTAATTACAACCCTCTGCCGCCTACTCCTCAGCCAGTTTTCAATCCACCTACCTATTTCCCCACCGATACCCAGCGCGCGCACTTTCGCCATTAGCCGGCGGTGAGGTACCTTATCAAAGGCTTTCTGAAAGTCGAGATAAAGCATATCAATCGCCCTACTCTTATCATACCCACTCAACATGACGTGGAAAAACTCGAGGAAGTTGGTGAGACACGACCTATGCCGTCTAAACCCATGTTGGGAGTCCACAAGCAGCTTGTAGGAATCCAAGTGGTCAACGATCCTATCAGCTATTATCCCTTCTAATAATTTACCTACAACTGAAGTGAGACTAATGGGACGATAGTTCCCTGGACTTTCGTGATCCCCTTTCTTAAAGATAGGGGTCACGTTGGCTTCCCTCCATCACCAGGCACCTGGCCCATCTCCAACGATTTGTTGAAGACTGTAGCCAGGTGGGGAGCCACCTGGTCGCGCACTTCTCGCAACACTCTGGGGAGAAACTGGTCTGGCCCATGAGCCTTAAACGCGTTCAGTTTGTCTATTCTATCGGGAACGACTGTCGCGGTACATCGAACACTATCCAGGCCAGCACCTTCGTGCCTCACGCCTGGCTCGGGATGACGCGGGTATCCTCCCTGGTGAACACTCCCGCAAAGTACTCATTAAGCACATTAGCGATGTCCGCGTCGGAGGTCCGCAGAACGCCGCTTCCGTCCTTTAACGGACCTATCATGCTTCTAATGGGCTTTCTACTATTAACATAACTGAAGAACTCCTTAGGGTTCCCCTTGCAGAGGCTTGCCACCCGTAGTTCTTCGTTACGTTTCGCTAGCCTAACCTTCGCCTTCACTTCCCTACACAGGCGGACATACGCTTCAGTGTTCTCGTGGGAACGATTGGCCTTCGCCTCCTATACGCTACTTTCCTATTTCGGATAGCCGAAGCGATGTCACGATTGAACCACTTAGGCTGCGTTGAAGCAGGGGTGACCGGTTTTGAGGGTATGGCAGCAGACTGCAGCACCATAAACTCGTCCCGGAATGCACTCCACACTCCCTCAACATCGCCGCCAACCTCTAACCCCATCTCTCCTACGCTATCCCTGAGGCTAACAAAGTTCGCCCGCCGGATCGAGCTTACTGCCTCTCGAGTTACTACGCTTCACCCGAGGGACGCACACACGGAACCTAATAAGACCGTGATCACTCCCGCCCAATGATTCGTCAACGGTGAGGCCAGTGACGAGGTTGTCTTCGGTCGTGAATACTAAGTCTAGAACGCTTTCGCCTCGTGTAGGCTCGTTGACCCACTGAGTGAGGAAGTTCTCATCAGCAAAGTCAACTAGTCTCCTGCCTTCAGCATCGGCAGTCCTGTTTTCCCACTTTATGCCGCGACAGTTGAAGTCTCCTAAAACTACACACACCCTGTCCCCTAGCAGGCTACTGAGTTCGGTGTACAGGGCTGTATCCTCCTCGAGGAGGAGATGCGGAGGTCTGTACACCAAGATTAACCTATAGTTCGTCCCTCCCACGTTCAGATCGACGCCAAGCAGCTCCCGTTCCGACCGGAACTGGCAGTCAACCGGACTCAACCTGTCTCTGACGTATATTAGTACCCCACCCCCCTCCCCACGGGTGCGGTCTTTGCGAAACATTCTATACCCGGGAATTTCGAACTCCCCAACGTAGTCCCTACGATCAGTATGAATACAGGACTCGGTGATAGCAACGATATCCTGGTATTCTGATGCTAAGAGCGCCCGTAGCTCGCCAAACTTGTTCCTGATTGACCTAGCATTAAAAAGCATTGCACGGAGGGAGCCTGCCCTATTCTGACCGCCCCCTAGCACGAGAGAGAGAGAGAGAGAGAGAGAGAGAGAGAGAGAGAGAGAGAGAGAGAGTTACAAGGAGTTAAGGACAAAGGAAGCCTCAAAGACCTTTCGGTCCACTCTGGGAGATTCCTGTTATTAAAAGTTTATTTTTCTTTCAACTATCCTAATAGTAGTAGAAAACTGGATAGAAAAGTAGAAGGCTCTCTCCCCACCCTCCGCTCCTTCCCTGCCAGAGGCAGGTACGGAAAAAGGTTGAAGAAAATACCTTGACCCTGGAAAAGTAGCCAAGGAAATTTTACAGGAAAGTGGAGAATATATAAATAGCTCTATATTTAGCTTGCTCACAGAGACCGTGCAAGCGAACTCCTGCAGAGTTTTCTTATGTTTTAATCTTAAACTATGAGAGCATTCAGTACTTTGTCTAGCCTATTTTTAAACACATTTACACTTTGACTGGAAACAACCTCTGAGGGAAGTTGGTTCCAGATATTAACTATTTTATAGGAAAAGAAATTTCCGCAGACAGAGGTCCTAAATGTCTTTAGTTCCAGTTTAAACCCATTATTTCTTGTCGGATTGGCATTAAGTGAGAATAAGTTTCTGTAATCTACCCTGTCTATTCCTTTGAGCATCTTGAAGACTTGAATAAGCTGACCTCGCAACCTCCTCGTCTCTAAGCTAAACAGATTTAGGCGCTCCAATCTCCGTTGGTAGCTTTGCATTCTCATTGAAGGGATCAATTTTGTAGCCCTTGCTTGTACTCTTTCTAACCTTTCTATGTCCTTCCTGAGGGATGGAGACCAAAACTGCGCACAGCATTCCAGTTGAGGTCTGACTAGAGAATTATAAAGAGACATTACAGTCTCCTTGTTCCGAAACTGGAACTGTCTTTTGATATAACCTAATAATTTTAAGGCCCTCTTTTCGACTTCTGCACAGTGCTTCGACGGTTTCAGATCGTTGCTGATATAGACTCCTAAGTCTTTCTCTAGGTCGGTCTCAGTCAAGTTCCTTCCCGAGAGAGAGTAAAAGAGAGAGAGTAAAAGAGAGAGAGAGAGTAAAAGAGAGAGAGAGAGTAAAAGAGAGAGAGAGAGTAAAAGAGAGAGAGAGAGTAAAGAGAGAGAGAGAGAGAGAGAGAGAGAGAGGAGAGAGAGGAGAGAGAGAGAGAGAGAGAGAGAGAGAAATTTCCCTGTGGCCAATTTTAAATTCAGCTTCTCATAATAATACTTTATATTATAGCATGGCTAAGCCTGTAACGTAGTGGCTTGAAAAACATATATTAGTCACGGAAAAGGTGCCAAATTTGCCCAGTTGGGAATTTATAACACATTTATCCCCCCTGAAAAAAGACCACGCTACGCCACTGGTGCTCAATGTACTCGAATCCGAAGAATTAAAAACTCGCACAATACAATTGTCCAAACTATTGATCAGTCCTGCTTTATGTCTTCTAGACTGTGGACCTTTTGGTATAAAATTGTTTGTCTGTAGCTCCCTTTATTCCTGCATTAGCCGTTCCATTACATGTACTTTTTATTTTTATGAATCTGTTATTACTATTTTTATCATTTCTCGTTTCTTTAAGTGTATTATTATTATTATTATTATTTCTTTATTACTTTTGCCCTTTTTCGTTTTTGTTTTTAGATTTATTGTTTAATAATTAGTTGTATCGTTCATTACCTTGATGGATACTGTACCTTTTTCTTTTTATTTTATGGGATTTATCTCCTCGCCAATAAACATTATCACTGTCACTATCATTAATATATATTATATATATATATATATATATATATATTATATATATATATATATGCATTTAACTGCAATGACCACGCAGTATATAAATAAATAGAAACGACATAATATTAAGGAACGTTTCTGCACACGCGGAAGAGAAATAACGAATAAATGAAAAATGAGGCGAACCGCCCGGGAATCGAACCCAAGGCCTTCCAATTGCCGGTTGGATGCGCTAACATATATATATATATATATATTGGTTCTATTGGCTCATATTTTAATGTTAAAGACCGTGTATCGGATGCTCTGCGCAGTGCTGTCGTTTATGAATTCAAGTGTCCCCGATGTGATCGGAGCTATATTGGTAGCACTGTGCGGAGCCTCGAGTCGCGTTTCTGTGCCCATATGGGCATAAGCCATAGAACTGACAAACCTTTGAAAACTAAAGAAGCTTCAGCTATACGCAGCCATGTTGTTCTATGCAAAGTCGATATAACTTTAGCTAATTTTAACATTTTAGATTCCGCTCCGTGTGAGCAAACGTTAAGACTTCTAGAATCCCTGTATATTAAAAAACTCTCCCCTTCGCTTAACTCTGACATTTCATCCGTTCCCCTCCGTCTAAACTGAACATCTTGAACAACCAACCTTTACTTGGTTTTAGATGTTTCTGTTTTTTTAGTTTTGCCTCGGAATCTGTGCTGCTTAGACTTAAGGTGTGTTCCTTTTAGTGTGGGTTTTTAATTTTTTAGTGTTTTAAAAGATAGCCTGTGAATTTTGAGTTTTTTGAGTTTTACATTTTGTATTTTATAGCTGTTATTCATTGTTCGTTTTTAGTGTCACTTTTATTGTTTTAAAGCTTGTTAATTGTTTCGCTTTTGTTTCATAATAGTCATTATGGTTTTTAATTGTAACTTTTTAGAATTTTTTTAGTGTGACTGTTTTTAATGCTTGTGGATTTTTTCCCTATTTTAATTTGTTAATGTCATTATGGTTTTTATATTGTTTTTAACTTTTTAGAATTTTTGCCTGAGGATGAGCATAGTTTGTGCTTGAAACGTTGCAATATACAAAATATAGTCCCTTTCCACTTGATGGATGTTTCTTTCCTTGTCTGTTGCTTTCTGCTTAAATATATATATATATATATATATAGAATATTATATATCAGGGTGGCCCAAAAATGGCACCAATTTTGAGAAGTGAGATCTCAATAACCATTGCAGCTAGGACTTACAAAAACAACCAAATGAAAGATAATTCTTTTCTCT
This sequence comes from Bathynomus jamesi, assembly GCA_023014485.1. Lineage (NCBI taxonomy): Eukaryota > Metazoa > Arthropoda > Malacostraca > Isopoda > Cirolanidae > Bathynomus > Bathynomus jamesi. The sequence continues at coordinate 94,446 of JAJOZX010010452.1, forward strand.
TTAAATACTTATTCTATGGCTTGATGGTTATAAGCCCATATAATGCCCAAAATTGGCTTCTAAAAAAATATACAAAAAAAAGTTGCGGATTATATTTATTCCTTGATCCTAATTTTAAATGAAATTTTTCTATTCCAGACCCCCAAATGGGATTGAGAGAATCTGATAAGACATTATACAAGCACTACGTGAAGAAAAGGGATATTCATTAAACAGAATCCTTTACGAATTTCCAAATAGAAATTGGAAAAAAAGAACTGTGGCACATTTTTTACAAAAACTTAAAGAAACCGGCAGCAGTCAACGGCGTCCGGGAAGTGGTCGACCAAAAAGTATTAGAACGCCAGAAAACATTGAAAAAGTAAATGAAATGGTTTTAAGTCAAGAGGAACAACCGGGAACAAGTAAAAGTGAACGTGAAGTTGCGAAAGAAACCGGGATTTCACGTTCATCAGTACAGCGAATAATTCGAAAAGATCTTGGGTTGAAAACATTTAAGAGGGTGAAGGTTACTGCTTTATCGGAGCCTGTGAAAGAAAGACGTTTCCATCGATGTAAAATCTATTGCGAAGATTTCGGTCAAATGAGTCTGTGAAAAAAATTTGGTTTTCTGATGAGAAACGATTTACGGTCGAAACACCACGAAATACCCAAAATGATCGGTCGTGCAGCAGTGGCGACAAAAACTCATGTTGACCCAAAACGACTTTTGTGTGAAAAAAACACTTCTCAGATTCGATAATGGTTTCCCTTGCAGCGTCATCTGAGAACAAAACATCCATCATTTTTATTCAGCGAGGCGTTAAAATTTAGTCAATTTACTACTGTAATGACATTTTGTCTCCAATGTTGTCAGAGATCAAGGAGACGAGCACTGATTTTGTGTTCATGCAAGATGGAGCCCCATCTCATACAGCCAAGGAAACAATAACATTTCTCAATAATAATTGTCCTGGTTTTATCGAACCAAATAATTGGCCACCATGCAGCCCAGATCTAAACCCCATTGACTACTTTGTGTGGTCTGCCTTAGAGAGAGAAGTCTACCATGGTCAGAAAATCCGTGATGTGAACCATCTTCGTGAACGAATTCAGGCTGCATGGGAAAATCTCTCACAAGTGACGATCTCAAAGGCATTTCAAAATGGAGGGCGAGATTACAGGCTGTGGTTGACCATAATGGAGGGCAGATTGAGCCATTTATTGAAAATTAGGTTTAACTTAAAACCACAGAACTTCGTTTAAAGACCGTAAATTAGAATAATTAATTAGAAAAAAATAAAGGAATAAATATAAATGCGCAACTTTTTTTTGTAGATTTTTTTGGAAGCCAATTTTGGGCATTATATGGGCTTATAACCATCAAGCCATAGAATAAGTATTTAAAGAGAAAAGAATTATTTTTCATTTGGTTGTTTTTTTAAGTCCCTAGCTTCAATGGTTATTGAGATATCACTTCTCAAAATTGGTGCCATTTTTTTTGGGCCACCCTGTATATATATGTTGGCATTGTCGCTACGTGTACTTTTCATTTTTATTTCTTTTTCTTCTTTTTGTAGTGTTAGCTTTGGGGAGTTCTTATTGTTACTTGTTTGAGTCCGTGTCTTATTTTCATTCCTCTTTTTAGTCCAAATTTTAGTCAAAATTTAGTCCAAACAATAATACATTTTTTTAAATGTATTATTGTTTGATTTATCTTATCGTTTATTACCTTCAACAATATTGTACTATTTTATGGATTTACAGTATATCCTCCCAATAAAACTTATCATATATATCGCAAATTCTCAAAACAAATGCCGAAAAATATATTTTTGAGAAACAAAAAAATACATAAAATACATAATATATATATATATATATATATATATATATATATATATATATATATATATATATATATATATATATATATATATATATATTATTATACCGGATGATTACAAATAATCTTCCCGATTTTAAACATTTATTATGAAAAAAACAAAGTAAAAACGAAAAGGAAGATATGCAAATAAAGAAGTCAAAAAGTTTTATTTACAAACTATTGAAATTAAATACAAGCTCCTTTCGTGGTTCTGCAGATATCAAAGCGGTATTCTGTTTTGCTCCATCCATTTCATAGCATAATTATCATACTGAACTTTTCCAACAGCCTCACGTATTCTTTCCTTCAAATGTTCCAAAGTTGTTGCCATTGGTGGAACAAAAACTTCATTTTTGACATAGCCCCAGAGGAAGAAGTCATTGGGGGGGGGGGGGTAGATCGGGCGAACGAGCCGGCCAACTTATGGGACCCCCACCCCCGATCCTCCAACGATCAAGCAATTGGTCATTCAGAAATGTTGTAACCTCATTGTGGAAATGAGGTGGCGCACCATCCTGCTGAAACCATACATCAGCTTTGTCCTCTAGCACCTGGGGCATCAGCCACAGCTGTAGCATATCGCGGTAAATGATACCGTTAATTGTTTGTTCAGCAAAGAAGAATGGACCGTACACTTTCTCAGCGATAAGAGCACGAAACACGTTAACTTTAGGGCTATCTCTGACGTCTTCAATATTACAAATAAAAATTCCCTGAAATATTCTTTATTTGTATATTTTGCTTTTCGCTGTAGCTTTGTTAGTAGTTTTTTCATAATAAATGTTTAAAAGCGGGAAGATCATTTGTAATCACCTGATATATATACAGTGGTGGGCACCGTTAACCAAAAAGTTAACTTCGATAACGATAATCCGTTAACCCCAATTTTTAACTCCGATAACGATAATCCGATAATTTTACTACAAAGTTAACGGAAGTTAACGATAATCCGTTAACGATAACTATTTCTTTACTAACATTTAAAAAAAATCAAGGAAAAAAGCTTTAAAAACCCACAGAAAATGTTTATTTATGCAAAATCCAACAATAAATAGGTATTTAACTATTTTTATCAAGTTTTGCAACTTTTTTGCTTAACTTTTTTTTTTTTTTTTAATAAAAATGTACTGATTACATGTTTTGAAACCCTTGTAACCACTAACCATTAACTAAATTTTAATTTACCAGAGAATTATTATGGCGGGAACTGAAAGGTAAAAAAAATTTTAGGCACATTTATTAAAGACTATGACACAATGTGCTGGTTGCCCTTCAGAAAGACCAACTTCTCAAAGTTAGGCCCAACTGCCAGTCTTGACCTCTTGGGCCTCAGGATGTCCTTGCCGAGAGAGAAGAGCCGTTCCACTGCGGCAGAGGACGGAATTGGCAGACTGAAGTTATGGCGGTTTGAATTCATTCGCGGAGCGGTGATCTTCCGTGAATGACTCCTCGCAGTTAACGTGTTAACGGACTTTAACAGACTAAATATCGAGTTATCGGAAGTTAACTGGTCCGATAACGATAAATGGAAATTAACTTCCGTTAATAGTCCGTTAAAAAAGTTAACTTCGTTAATTAACTGTTATCGGATTAACGCTTTAGTGCCCAACACTGTAAATATTTATATATATATATATATATATATTATATATATATACAGGGTGTCCCGTAAGTCTGGACCCATAGGGCAAAATTAATAAAATTACAAAATACTCCCAGTTTCGCTGGACATGCGTCGAAGTGACTTCTTGGGACTGACAGCGAAGCAAGCCAACACATTGGTACTGGTTTCGTCTTCCGTAACAGTCCTTGAAGGTCCTCTGCGAGGCTTGTCAGCTACGGATCCAGTTTCCTTAAATTTGGCTATCAACTTGCCAACACATCTGTGTGTGATTGGTGCGCGGTCTGGATGCATATTGTTGAATTCTTCGGCCACTTCCCGGTGACTGCGGGTCCCGACCAGCAAAATAACTTGAACTCTCTCCTCTCTAGTCAGTGACATGGTTTACCTGCAACATAATAAAAAAATATATTATAAATCTCTATGGGTCCAGACTTACGGGACACCCTGTATATATATATATATATATATAACAGTTACTTTTTGTTTCGACTCTTATTTTCAGTGAGAGTATCCCAAACTCTCTCAAAAACTTCATTTAACTTGTTGGACTGACGCTGTCATTTGCTGTTCAGAAAGATTGAGAAAGACTCCTTTGAATTTACTTAGAAAAACTATTATAAGTTTCAATCAATTGCTTTTGTTTCAAATAAAAAAAAAGTATATATATATATATATATATATATATATATATATATATTTAGTGGTGGACTGGATGTCAGTTTTTCAACATCTGCGGATGCGGATCTTTAATTTCAATATCCGCGGATGCGGATGCGGATATTTAGTTAATCTATCAATATAATATAGAATTATGAATATATGACATAATTTTTCAAATTTGGTGATATTACTATTATGGGAGGCAATGCATAAGAATTAAAATTAATATTTTCATTATGATAAAAAAAATAACTTTCTCAAGAGTTTCAGCCACAGAAAATTCAATGAAACAAGTTTCATTCAATTTTCTGTTACCACGTATTTATATTTTCAGGTTTATATATTTGTTTGTTCATTAATAATTAATTAATGATAATTAATAATGATAATAATAATGGTAATTAATTGTCTCTGTGTGTCTGGGTTGATAATCTGATAACTCAATGGGTATCTGGTTGGAAAAAGTTTGAGAATCACTTGTTTGAAGCTTTTCTGTTGTAATAAATTTTTGTACTTCTTTATTTACTGGATATACTGTTAATTTTCATTTTGTCAGTGGTGTAGTTATTTGTGAGTAATGCTCATAGTTTTCTGCTTTTTTAGGAGTCGTGTTTGCACTTAACCCCCCCCCTCCCCAAAAAATAATAATAATGATAATAATAATCACAAACAATTTGTTCAGTTAATGTATTTCAAGTCATAATCGTTCATGCTTGTTATGCATGTTCATACTTTATACCTTTCGATTTTAAAATTTTGCAGAAAACATCCATTATGAAGCGAAATCGACCCAGTGGATTCCAACAAAGAAAAATGAAGAAGGGAAGAGAAGAGGTGGCTCACGCAATGTCCGGATCAATTTTGAAGTATGTGACGCCCTCAACATCAAGTGCAATAGGAGAAAGTCCTGAAGATATCAGCCTCGTGAATCTGAAGGGCAAATACAAGAATCACCTTCACAAGAGGATTTAAATGAGAGAGAGCGAGGATTGGAGGATGGCAATTCATCTTCTAAAAGCAGTGAAACTGATGAAGAGGAAGGAGACGCCAGCAGAAGTCCACACCAACAGGAGGAAGACTGATGAAGAACAGGAGACGGATAGATTTTCAAATTTATTCTGATGTCGCTGCTTGGCCAATCCCGGTTCCAAATGACTTGAGAGTTGATCTTATTAAGAGGGGAAGAGAACCCTTCCAAAACAGGGATGGACCTTTCAGTGCAGTTCAAAGACAAGGAGAGAAATCCAAAGGGAAGAGTCAACAGCTGACCACTGCATGGTTCTATAAGGCTCTGCCAAATGCTCTGCCAAATGGCGAGAAAGTTTTGAGAACATGGATGGTTTACTCTCCATCAAAAGAAAGTTTTTGTTTTGTTTTTGCTGCAGACTGTTTGCTCTTGATGACAAAGGAATTGGAACATCCAGCTTTGTCACTGGGTTTCAACCATGAGGCTTCTGAGCAGCATCTCTCATGCCTGGAGAAATGGAAGACCTTGGGAGCAGGGTTGAAGCTTCAAAAAACCATTGATCAAGTTCATCAAGCAACAATGGACAAGGAGAGAAAGAAATGGAAGGATATTTTACGTCGCCTCTTGGACGTAACCTTGTTTCTGGCTCACCAGAATCTTCCTTTTCGTGGTCACAAAGAGGACATGTCATCAGCAAACAAAGGAAACTTCATGGAATTGGTAGAGTTGCTGTCAAATTATGATCCAGTTTTGAAAGAACATTTTGTAAGGATTAAGCATTCTATTCCATCTGGGAGGAGAGTGGCTTCGTATTTATCTCCAAAGATTCAGAATGAGTTCATTTGCCTTTTGGGGAATTACGTCAAAGAGAAAATAGTGGCTGATATCAAGAAAGCAAAGTATTTTGGGATTCTTTTTGACAGCACTCCTGATGTGTCCCACACTCAGTGGCGGTCCTAGCTTACATGACGCCCTGGGCGAACCTCACCTTCAGCGCCCCCCCCCCCTGTTCGCCAACACACACACATTCGAATCCCCCCAAAATAAAGGACAGACATAACTCTTTCACAAAATAACTTTTATTGGACTAATTGTTGGAACTTCAGAACCAAAACAAAGACTCAAATTTCTGAATTTTACAAATCCTTCATCACGTAAATAGAATAACTCACTTAAGAGAATGTAATTATGATACTATGAACAGGAAAAATACAAATTAAATTGCACAACTGCCATAAATAAACTAGAGAATCAAATTTCTAAATTGTACAAATGCTCTATCACATAAATAGAATAAGACACTTAAGAGAGGGTAATTATTATGCTACACTTTGAACAAGAAACAAAATAAATTGCACCACAGCACAACTGCCATCTAAAGCCTGACTCTTCTTACCTTCCTTGATGCAAAGTCATTGATCTTTTATTATTTATTTTATTTTATTATTTATTTTTCTTTATTTCTTTATTTATTTATTCTTATTTTTTTTTTTTTTTTGCAGGCGCTCATGCCGCCCCTCCACAAATGCCGCCCTGTGCGGCTGCCCATATTGCCCATATGAGGAACCGCCACTGCCCACACTGATCAGATGTGTGAAGTGATCAGATACGTCCATATTGAATGTGACAAAGTTGAAGGAAAGGAATCATTCTTGGGTTTCTTCCCTATTGCCAGAAAGACTGCAGAACTCACAGGGGATATCCTGAGACATCTGGAGACAGATAGACTGGACATAAACCTGTGCCGTGGTCAAGGATATGAGTATGACAACGCTGCAACTGTGGCTGGGATTCATGGTGGTGTTCAGTCAAAGATCAGAGAGATTAATCCCAAGGCTTTGTTTGTGCTTTGTGCAAATCATCCTCTGAACCTTTGCGGAGTGCACTCATTTGGAAGCGATTTTTCATGTGTGGCTTTTTTTGGAACCTTGGAGAGAGTCTATTCCTTCTTTTCAGTCTCAACTCATCGATGGGAAGTGCTGATGGAGAATGTAGGCATGACAGTCAAAAGACTTTCCCAGACAAGATGGAATGCTCATTATGACGCTGTGAAACCAGTGAAGGCAAATTTTGAAAAGCTGACCTCAACCCTTAAAGTACTGTGCGATCCCAAAGAAAATGTGGAACACAAGAGGATCAGCTCAGATTTTGCTGTCTGCTTGCTGTATGTGATTTCTCTTTTTGTTACCTTTCTTTCTGGTGTGAAGTCTTGGAAGAAATTAATCTCACACAAAAGTATTTGCAAACAGTTGGAATCAGCCTTGAAAAGTGCATTGTGAAGCTCCAAGCTCTAAAAACTGTTTCTTGAAGATCAGCGCAATGAAATTGTGGAGAGGACCATTCATTATGCAACTACAAAGTGTGAGGAAATTGACATTTCTATGGAGAGAAGAGGGAGAGTAAAGCTCCGAAAAAGGATGCCAGGAGAGATGGCAAAGGATGCTGGTCTCACATTGCCAGAGGAAGTAAAAAGGGCTATGTTTGAATGTCTTCATCGCTTTCGTCAAGAATTGGAGATTCGTTCTAAGGCAATGGATCAAATTCTGTCAATCTTCGCTGTTAATCAGCCAAACACTTTGGTTGTTGCAACAGAAGAACAACTTCGGAAGTATATTCCAAATTGACTCAGATTTTCGATGAATTCTCTGATGAAGATATCAGTGTGGAAATTGGACGACTTCGGAGGCATTTGGAAGCTGCCAAAATCAGCGTTGAAGAGACAAAGAAATGGACAGCATTGCAGTTTCTGGAGTTTATTGTGAAATGGGATTTTTGTGAATCTTTGCCAAGCTTGTCACTGTGTTTGAGATTCTTTTTGACTGTCCATGTGTCTATTGCTTCATGTGAAAGGAGTTTTTCCAAATTGAAATTGATAAAAAATTTCTTTCGCTCGACCATGAGTCAGACAAGATTGACAATTCTGGCTTTACTTTCAATTGAACATGAATATGCAAAGAAGGTGAATTTTGATGAGGTCATTGATCAATTTGCAGAAATTAAGGCTCGAAAGCAGAGACTGTGAATCCTTTCTATTTACCTTTGAAGAATAGGCTGAGCGTTGAGACTGGATTTCCTGTGCTTTTTGTATAAAATAAAATGCAGTATTACCTGTTCACTGAATTTTTAATGTCATGCATTTTTCTTATTTCCAATTTGCTTATGACAGTACTGTACTGTTTAAAAATCTACTTGCAAACATAATATATTTTTCTGTGTTTAAATTTTAAAATTATTTATAGGCGGTGCCAAAGTAAGGACCCGCCCCGGGTGCCAAATACTTTAGGTACGCCCCCGGATTAACCTAACCTGAAACAAATAACTCAGTGTGTAAAAACGTCGCTACAATATCATCCGAGATGAAACCGTAACACGGTAAAATTCTAGGAAAATAATCATTGCCTGGAGTAAAGAAACGCTTTCTTCAAACTTTTATGGACCCTCCTCTTCCCATCATTTTTGCAGGTAGAATAGCACGCAGTGGCTAATATGGAAGTGAGTTACACTCGTGAGGAAAAGGCGGAGGCCTTTTCCTCACGAGTGTAACAAAAAAAAAAAGGCCCCAACACAACACCAATTTGAACACTTGTTTTAATTCTAATGTATTACTTTTGTAAATTTAATTTAAAGTAAATTTTCCTATAAGACAAGACTTATGAGACACCCTGTATATGACATGAACTGACTTGACCTACAGGGTGTTAGAAAAGTCCCGTCACCTCCTACAAAATGTACATATTGTAATACCAACTTTATTTTTGTGATTAATTGAATTTATACGTGATTCATTGACATTTTTTTCTTCTCCAGGTATTAGAGTTGTGTGAACAATGGCAGACCAGTCCACTTACACTCTGGAGGAAAGGAGAGTGATGAGCACATGGCCTCATGAAAGGTCACATACTGGTAAAACGATGCATGATATCCACAATGATTTCAACACGAGATTCAACAAGGCTTTACCACCAAACAAGACGGTATTACGCTGGGAGAAAAAACTGTTTGAAACTGGCTCCATCAAGGACAGACCACGGTCGGGAAAACTAACAACGCGAGCAGAACAATGTGAAGGTGTGATTGCATCGGTGGCTCGTTCACCGAAAAAAATCACTTCGGAAACGATCACAAGAACTTGCAGTCCCCATGTCCACAATGAGAGATCGCATGACAAAAGATCTCGGCATGAAACCATACCATAATCCTTTGTTACGAAAATGATGGTGTATACACAAATATTCTTGATTAGTAACTGTAATTAAAGTAATTAAAGTAATTGTTGCTAGTGACTCGTTTCTTAAATTACACCTACCACATATAAATACAATTAATCACACAAAAATAAAATTGGTATTACAATATGTACATTTTGTAGGGAGTGACGGGACTTTTCGGACACCCTGTAGTTTATTAAAAACCGAGTAAATACTAAAGGGTAAGTAAGCAAAAATTAGTTATTTTTAAAGGTTTCCCTTAAAAAAAAATACATTTTCTTTTACAAAGTCAAAAATTAAAAAAGATAATATTAATTTGTAAATTATACAATACATAAATGTACAAAGTTTAATTTACATATTCTGTGTGTGTGTGTGTGTACACTGATATATACAAAACGAAATACAATCTTTTTCCATCGTTCCAGGAAGATATTTGTTCAGTATTTTTAGTTGTAAAGCTGAAGAAAACTTTGAGATTTGTGCTCGCCGGAAATGGGGCTCCAGACCGGAAGGAAGTATTTCAGCTCTTTGGCCTAATGTTTTGTGTAGTTTTAAGGTTACGTTGAATGAAAATTAATGTTATTTAGACTTTTGTCTATGGAAAGATGTTCACTGAGCCTCGCTGTTCATGTTTTGGCAGAGTTCGTCGTAAATTTTGAACATATAAATATGCAAAGTCATATTTTGAATAGAGAGAATTACGACGTTATTCTGTGTTCAAACTTTAGAATTCGGACATAAAATTCTTGACAGAATAGAATTTATGTTATGATTATCGTTCTTGAGAATTTATTTGTGTGTGTGTGTGTGTGTGTGTGTGTGTGTGTGTGTGTGTGTGTGTGTGTGTGTGTGTGTGTTATTTGAAATTTTCATTATCCCCATCCAAGGCCGTTTTATTACAATCTTAATTAAGATTAACTTTCCCATCCCATTAAGAACGTTTGAATCGCGTGTTTTTAACAAAAAAAGCAATTTTAGCCTCTCCAGACAACCCATCGATGATGAGAGGTCATTCTTGGCACCAGTTTTCTTCTTAATAAATTTCAAAAAACTTTTTATCATCATTATTTCAGTTAGCTTCACAGGCTTTTAAAGTTGAAATGGAATCTTGCTTTATTTGTTTACTCCGTCTCGTGTTGTATTCCTGTTCATATAAACTGATCCTATTCCGAGTCTACTCAAGATATAGAGTATAAAGTTGCCAATGGTCGCGCATCGGTCCTAATGTCGCGCATTTGACTTGAAAAAAAACTCCCCACAAAATACTGTTACATTAAAGGAAATAAAATTGATGCGAAATATTACTTCTAGTAACTTTGTTTAAGTCAAATGCGCGACATTAGGACCGATGCGCGACTATTGGCAACTTTACCAGGATCGTCTTGCGACTCACGACTGACGACTTGGGTCGTGACGACTCGTCACGTGTGATTTTACATTGATAGAATGGGAACCCCGCACACTGTAGCGACAGCAGTGGTTCTCCTAGCAAACTTTATATGCACCAATCTATCTACCAACCCGTCTACCTATACTGTCTACCCTCTTGTCTACCTATACCTATCTATCTATCTATCTACCTGTCTATCGATATATTTATCTATGTATCGTATCTAATATCTATCTGTATTTCATTTCGTTTGCCAAAACGTTCAACAAAAGGTTTAAAAAAAAGTGGAAAACTCACTACTGGAAATTGTTCGATTAATTAATTATCAAAGAAATCGGCAATTTTTCAAAACAAACTGAAACGAATTTATTAAAACAAAAAAAAAAAGCAATTATTAATTCGATAAATTATCAATTATCGATGAAGCGAAAGGGAGAAAAATGTTTCAATAAAATTATCAATAAAATCCTACTGACCCCGAACACCCCCCCAAAAAAATACAACTCATTTATCAAAATTAAAATTTTTGGAGGAAATTACTTATCCCCGACTTTTTTTTCCTTTTTTTTTTTTACAGTTGTGGGGGTCCGTTGTTGAGGTTTAAGGGGGAGGTGGATAATAAAGAGAAAAATTAAAAATGTTATCAAATTTAAAAAAAAAAATTACATTGTCTAATTTTATTTCTGTAATTTACTTTATTGCATATATATATATACTATACTGTATAGAGTAAGTCAAAAGTCTGGAAACTTAGGAATTATGCTTTTCAATGCAAATATATGTATATTTGCATTGAAAAGCATAGTTCCTATGTGTTCAGACCTTTCACTCACCCAGTATATATATATATATATATAATAAATTATATATATATATATATATATATATATATATATATATATATATATATAATAAATTATATATATATATATATATATATATATACAGGGTGTTTATAAAGTCCCTATCTCTTTCAGTGAAAACGTAGCAAAAAGGGTAAAATTCAATAAGAGTATAATAGAAGGCATACATTTAATGACTACTTAAGCACATGATTCTACATGAGCACCATCAGTATCTGTACAGAGTTCGAATCTGTCAGCAGCATTGCGGAACACATTTTGGAGCATGACAGGGGTTATTTTTGTAACTGCTGTTACGATACGAGCATTAAGTCTTGCACATCTGTAACCCTCGTTTGATAGACGTTTGATTTGATAAAGACCCATGCAAAGAAATCCAACGGCGTTTGGTCAGGAGTAGGGTGTGCACCCGGTTCTTGCTACCCGGGAAATTCCCGGTTCCTAGATTTCAGGAACCGAACCGAGAACCGAAAAGATTTCCCGGTTCCTATACACTCTAAAAACAGTTGCATTGTTTTTACTATGCAAGAGCTGCATAAGTAGATTCTACGTATTTTAAAAATAAAAAAATTTAAAAGTAGATTTCTACGTATTTAAAAATAAAAAATGATATCTTAAGAGAATATTCCTTCCGTTTAAAACGTATTGTAATTTGTATGGATCGTCGCAATCGCAAGCAGTGCTTACTGCTTAGACGTAACTTTGACTACTTATGACGTAAGCAGTGTTTACGTCATAAACACGTTTTCTGTTAATTAAGAAGCAAAGATCGCCTAACTGTGAACCTAAGACGAGCTTTGATTGATCGATTCATAAATCGAAGGCAGAAAGAAATTTCAGGACTGCTTCAATATCTCCATAATCCAAGTTATCCAACCTCTGAGTCGACGGAATTTCCTGCAGCTTCACGAGTATCTCTGAAGAAGTCTGCTGAAGCAATTTACAAACGTCTCTATCCAGAGACTAATGAAGAAAACGAAGAAGAAAGGACTGGTATTGAAGAAGTAAATCAAAATACGCCCGATACTATCAACGAGTCCAAACGAACCTTTGCTTCAGGAATACTACGATGTAGTAAATAAACTTAAATCTCCAAAGAATGTAAAAAATCAAGAAAATTTCGATGCCAGCAAAGAATTCAAACTGTTTGAAGCGACAGGGAATCGCACAGAAAAGCTGGATCGATTGCGAGCTGCACTTCTAACACTTAAGCCTACAAGCGTTGAAAGTGAACGAGCTTTTTCAGCAGCTGGTCTGTTTCTTTCAAAGATTCGTTCTCAATTATCTGATGCGGTTCTAAATGCTAAAATTTTCTTAAAATACTACTTCATAAATGATGTAAAACAAGATAAAAAAACATAATTGATCTCAATGCTTAGATTTTTTCGTTCTCAATTATCTGATGCGGTTCTAAATGCTCAAATTTTCTTTAAATACTACTTCATAAATGATGTAAAACAAGATAAATAAACATAATTGATCTCAATGCTTAGATTTTTTTATGCCAATTAGACTAAGTTTAATTTCACGAACAATGGTTAAAACAAAAATTTGAGTCGGTTTTTTTCCCGGGATTTCCCGGTTCCCGATAATTTTTCTGGTATCGGTCCCGGTTCCTAAGTTTCGGTACTCGTGCACACCCTAGTCAGGAGATCGAGCCGCCCAGGGCCTATTGCCTCCACGTCCGATCTACCGATTTGGAAATCGTTCATTTACGTACTCCCGAACAATGTTTCCGTAATGACAAGGTGCCCCATCTTGCTGAAAAACGACGTTTTTTAAAATGCATCTGAATGAAGCTGGGACATTTACGTGCTCGTATCGTAACAGCAGTTACAAAAATAACCCCTGCCATGCTCCAAAATGTGTTCCGCAATGCTGCTGACAGATTCGAACTCTGTACAGATACTGATGGTGCTCATGTACAATCATATGCTTAAGTATTCACTAAATGTGTGCCTTCTGTTATATTGTTATTGAATTTTACCCTTTATGCTACGTTTTCACTGAAATAGATAGGGACTTTATAAACACCCTGTATATGCACACTGGCGGTCAAAATTATGGAACAATTTTTAAAATGGTGACTATGTAAAAATAATAACGAAGGTTGGATGCATTTGAGATGAGGTTGTTGAGGAGAATGGAAGGTGTGAGATGGGATGATTTTGTCAAGAATGATGGGAGTGTGTGGTTGAGAGGGAGGAGGATGGCGTCGTATGGGCATTTGGAAAGGATGGGGAAGGAAAGTATACCAGCAAGAATCTGGGGAGCAGAGATGAGGGGCAGAAGGCCGGTTGGTAGGCCGAGAACACGGTGGAGAGGAATGCTGGAGAGAGATCTCGAGTGGATTGGTGTAGAGAGAGAGGAAGGAGGGGAGCTTGTACAAGACCGCGGCACATGGAGAACAACAGTGTCGGCCTCATGTCGCTGGCCAGTGACGGGGAGCCAGTAAGCAGTAAGTAATAACAATAGAATTCTTTTGATTCTTTTTATAAGTTATAGGAAGTAAAATGATGTGTGTCTAATTAAGGGACTTTCTAATCTAGTGTTTTGTTTCGTGAAAACTTACGAGCAATTAATCAATATTACAAGAAATTGTATTTAATGGTGACATCATGTTTTCATTAAAATAAGTGTCTATGTTCACAGAAATATTGATATTATTGGTTACAATGTTTTTCTCTTATTTGTATTCATATATTTTATCCCATTTTCTTTCAAAATATCATCTCTGACTCGTGAAACTTGAATTTGAACAGTTTGGTAACATTGTCCCGTTCTCTTACAGGTATATCTCTATAATGGCTCAAACGTTTGAAATTGGCATAAAATCACGAAGAATGGTCACTCCAAGACTGGCAAAAACGGCTTTCTAGTAGCAACCCGACCCATTAAACCAACCTCCCTCGGACGTCTATTCACTGTTGAAGTAGAAATGCTGCCTTTGCGAAACGCATTCACTTCAGCAGCTATTCAAACGCTAGTATTCTTTCTGTTGCATTTGCTCAATAAAATCATGTATTTGTCTTCTTTTTCCGAGGTCTTCCTTTTTTGCTGTTGGTCTACTTTGTTCATTACACTCCCATTTTGAGGGTGCTAGGACCGTTCACTGCTGGACAATTCGCTACCGGACATTTCGCTACCGGACATTTCGCGACTGGACGTTTCGCTACTAGGACATTTCGCTACTAGGACATTTCGCTACTAGGACATTTCGCTACCGGCATCTAACTTCGCTGTCGCTAAAAAATTTTCTCCTATAAGAGAACATGCCCAGTCCTGCAATCTTGCCCTTTTGGATAAACATTTTAAAATTTTAGCCTCATCATCTGATGACACTTCTCTTAGAATTTTTAGAATTTTACAATCTCTTTTTATAAAAACCGACATTTAACATTGAGCCCTCTGCCTCTCCCCTTTTGGTTACTAACCTAACCTAACCTAACCTAACCTAACCTAACCTAACCTAACCTAACCTAAACGCAACTGAGAAGAAGAAAAAGTATAGGGACTGTGAGCAGAGGATCCATAATTTACTGAGAAGATACGATTCTGGAAATAAACTGGAATTCCTTCGCGCTATTGCGCATAATCTTAAATATTTTTAGATATTTTATTGTATCAAATGTTTTATGCATTCTTTCATTCTTTTTAAAAAATAAAATTCTTTTAATAATTCATGTAATCATGCGTAATAATTTATGTAATTCATGTAATCATTTAATAATCCTTGTATTCATTTAATAATTCTCGTAATTTTTTAATAAATTTTATTACCTCTTTAATTTTACTTACTGGTAAATTTATATATGGTAGCGAAATGTCCGGTAGCGAAATGTCCTAGTAGCGAAACGTCCGGTAGCGAACTGTCCGGGCACCCATTTTGAGAATGACGAGAGGGGGGGGGGGGGGGGGGTTGCTCACTGTGGAGAATGACACTCCCGCTTTATTGGCTATTTGTCTCGAGTTCTTCACCAATACTGTATTAATCAATCTTGAGTCTATTTTTGTATGGTATTTCCTTTGTGGGAGCCATTATAGAGAAGGGCACAATGTTACCAAACAATGTTCAAATTCAAGTTTCATGAGTCAGAGATGATATTTTGAAAGAAAATTGGATAAAATATATGAATACAAATAAGAGAAAAACATTTTAACCAATAATATTAATATTTTTGTGAATATAGACAATTATTTTAATGAAAACGTGATGTCACCATTAAATACAATTTCTTTCAATAGTGATTAATTCACGAAACAAAACACCACATTTGAAAGTTCCTGAATTAGACACACACACAACACACACAAACACACACATCATTTTATTTCCTATAACTTATAAAAAGAATTAAAAGAATTCTGTTATTATTACATAATCACCATTTTAAAAATGGTTCCATAATTTTGACCGCTAATGTACACACACACACACACACACACACACACACACACACACACATATATATATATATATATGAAAATGAAAACGTTTACACGCTTCGGTGGTGTAGTGGTTAGCGTCGCTGACTACGAATCCATCGGCCCCGGGATCGAGACCCGGTGACGGCAGGCGGCGTGCAGCAAAACCCAGCTGTCCATCCCTCCACACAATGAAAAAAGTGGTTGGTAGATAAATGGGTACCCTGAGTAGCCTAGTGGTTACGACGCTGGACTGCTGGAGGGGCGTGGTTCGGATTCCACGGTAAACTGTAGGTCTAAGATGGAGTGACAAGCTTGATCTTCGTTAGAATGAACAATTCGGGCGGAAGCTAAACCAAGGTGTGTGTGTGTGTATGTGTGTATATATATATATAATAAAGAGGCCGGCCAGAAACTGGCACAGCGCTTAGGCAAACGAATGTAGCTCATTGCTATTATAATTACCACCCTCATCGAGGTTCGAAACCAGCACCTCAGTGTCTTCATTTCGGTTATTTGGTAAACTGTGTCACCCACTGAGACGCGGACGCTGTTTTGGCGACGGTTCGTTTTCGCACGTCTTCTGACGACCCAAAGCGTCTTTTGAAATGGACCTGGGGCGGTCAGGACGGTCAACAATTGTTGTTTTCTGGGTATTCTTGAACTGCGCAATGACTTATTTGTTGACAATACAGGGTGTCCCATAAGTCCGGCATCATAGGAGAAATTCATATTTTTATATTTCTACAAACCATAATTCATATTTTTCTCTTTCTACAAGCCATAATGTCTGTGCTCGGGATGCCAATTTCCCGTCCACAATTCTGTTCAGTGACGAGGCTGTTTTTTATGGAAATGGTGAGGTAAATCGACAGAACACCCACTACTGGTCTCAAAACAACCCTCACTGGTATACCTCTTCAAAGGACCAAGGTGCATCTCGGGTGATGGTATGGTGTGGCATTTGGAAAGATCGCATCATAGGTCCCCTCTTTTTCGATGAACATGTCACTGGAGGCACCTACCTACGTATACTCAAGGAAGAAGCATTTCCCACTGTCTTGAACGAAGAAGGAAATTTCTCAACATGGTTCCAGCAAGACGGCGCTCCTGCACATTACAGCACCCAAGTAAGGGAATACCTGTACCAATAATTCCCTGGTCATTGGATAGGACGTCGATGGCCTGTGGAATGGCCAGCTAGAAGCACGGATCTCACGCCACTAGATTTTTATCTCTGGGGCCACTTGAAAGCGCTGGTAAACGCAGAGAAAATTAGGAGTATTGAACATTTGCGGCAGCGCATTATTGGGGCATGTAACACCATTACTCCTGACATCATTCACCGTGTGCTTGCTGACTGGGTATCACGTCTGAATTTGTGTATTGAAAACAATGGTAGACATATTGAACACGTTCTGTAAATAAAAGCTTTTGTTTTGCCTTTTTTTATTATTTTTCCTATGATGCCGGACTTATGGGACACCCTGTAGAATGCAAATCCTTCGCGAAATTCTCTTTTGACTTTGCTCTGCTTCCAAAACTCAAATAACTCGACCTCTTCTGAAATCTGTTATTTCTTGTGAACTTTCGGCTTAGCCTCGTGAGTTTGTGAAATACATATTAATTTACCTTTGAGAGTTGCAGTTGGAGATCTTTTACCTTACCTGCCTGAGGGGAGCAGCTGGGAAGCTTCTGACTGAAACTCCTATGAGAGGTACAACTTGGTTTCAGCAGATTATCTTTCACAACAAGTTTAAGGACAATTATATATATATATATATATATATATATATATATATAGAGAGAGAGAGAGAGAGAGAGAGAGAGAGAGAGAGAGAGAGAGAGAGTCATCACATTTTAGCCCGATGAACGCTGGTAGTTCGTAAGTGAAACGTTGGTTTTAGCATCTAAATCCTCATCATACATTTAATGTTTTTTTTCAGTGTGGAAAGCTGTGTTAAGCGTTTTACTACATTGCGTATAACAGCATATTTGAAACCCTACAGAGGAGACCTACAACTTAAAGTGGAATCCGAACCGCGAATCGCTGTTACATCTAAAGGCAGAGGGCAATCACCCACCCAACTACTACACAGACCCAACGTCGCTTAACCTCGCTGATCTAAAGGAAAGTGGTGTAGCTATGTGGCTACGACGTCGCTCTTTCGTTATGGCATCGATTGTACTTCCTACATTTGTTCAGTAAACAAAGAATAAATATAGACTCATTTCGTAATGACGTCACTGTAGAGAGCAGTTCTTCCCCTGCAAACTACAGGAGTCCCTTCACTCTTCCTATGGTTAGGTCGTGAACAGTGTCGTAACACCGCTTCCCGTCAATCAGAGAAGTTAAACGACATTGGATCTGGAGAGTCGTTGGATGAGAGTCCGTCCTCTGCGTCTAGATTATGTAGCGACAGGTGGTTCAGACCACATTTAAAGCTGTAGGTCCCCTCCGTTATATGACTTTAGATGATGCGAAGAAAGTTAAACAACCCAGTCTTTACATTACATACATTCTTCCTAAACACGAAAAATGTCTATAGTACGCGTTCATCGCTTACTGAGCTAACAGTTAGTCAGTTTTTAACCGAAGGAAGTATTAGGCGAGTTTCCTGTTTGATTGGTTGAACGTTCAACCACGACGAATCATTGTGACCGGAATAAAACTTCTCGGAAAAGAGGCAAATAAGATCCTCAATATTTGTGGGAGGGCATGGTCAAGCCAAAGGAATTATGAACAGCGGATTTCGTCACTGATCTTTTAATCCCTTTCTCATAACTGGCTTGAG
The DNA here is from genome assembly GCA_023014485.1 of Bathynomus jamesi. Classification (NCBI taxonomy): domain Eukaryota; kingdom Metazoa; phylum Arthropoda; class Malacostraca; order Isopoda; family Cirolanidae; genus Bathynomus; species Bathynomus jamesi. The sequence goes on from JAJOZX010010452.1 coordinate 113,248, forward strand.
TCAGTCTAAAGAGGCTGGATTAGCAGCGATCATTGAAAGGGAATGTTCATGGTATTCGAACCCTGAAGTACGGCAATCTTTGAATCTTTGATGCGAATGTACTCAGTGAAGATGAGGTGGACACGCACACTGTCCTTGCGGTATCTCGCAATCATTGCTTCTGCGCGCGAGTCGCTTATATTAGTCAAGCAGGAGACTTTGCATTTTCCCATTCCTTTCCCCAATATCCATCACTCTCTACATGCGAAATGAAATACCGCCTTTGAATTCCAAGGTCCGAAGAGCGAGGAGTTTAGAAGAGAGCATTTAGCCGCCTTCTGTTCTTCCTCTTGTGGCATACCATAACAAATCATGCAAAAATAATGAAATTCACTACCACATTATCTTCGATTTTCCTATAATTTGGTATATGGCATTGTCTAAAGTCTAAACCAACAAACTCAAAATATAAAATTATAGCTCAGTTGAAGTAATGGTTAAAAAAAATTATGGGCCCCCTCCTGTATTCGGGGTGGTTCCGCATACAACTATGATAAATCAAATTATCATACCTCAGTCCCTAATTCAGATAAAAGAATGATTGAACGTGCATCTGAAGAGCAATTTCCCAAAGAAAAATCATTTTAAGCACAAAACACACCTAGAGGCAATGAATAAAATGTTACAGATATTTCTTTTCATTTTGGGGGACCTCCCTACTTGATACCTCGTTAACCTCGTTAATATTCCGTGCGTTGGTCTCTCTTCACACGAAGGTCAAGTTGGTGGCCCCGCCTTTAGGTCTGGCTTGGTGGAGGAGAGTTGGTGATATGATATAATATAAATAGTACATATATATATAAATGATATAAATGAAAAATTATTTTTTCTTTCAATGAAATTGAGCTTCAACTCTCTCTCCATCGGTGGAAAGTGAGAAAAAACTTGTGTTTTAGCATATAAAGGAAGTGTTTTTACATTTGATTTTCTTTATGCAGGAAGGAGGAGCCAAGGGCAAACGCCCGCAAAAAACACCCCTCCATATAGAAAGAGAAGAAGAGAGCCAAAAACAAAAAATGTTACTCTTAAATTTTTTTTAATTTTGAAAAGGTTGTTTAGTGTGTAAGATGTATATATATGTAGTGAGGAATAGAGGGAGAACAGTGTGTTTGAGAGTATGCTGAACTGCTCATAGGGTAGATGAGACACGAAAAAAAGATCAGCAAAGGAGGACAGTGACAGGAGAAACGGGAGTTCCAGTACTCCCTGTCTCCTTCCTAACGTCCTCACCAGGAGTACTTTCCTGATCGATTGGTGTCTACAATCTCCTCCTATATCTCCACTACCTTTAGATTGCTAACTTCGCTGAAAAATCCACAATTTGGCCCAGAATCAGCATTCATTCAAATATATAATAATTTGTTCAGCTATAATAAAAATGTATAGCTACCTAAGAAGTAAATATGTAAATATAGGCCACTGAAGAATATATCATATAATATTTATAAAACTTACTTTATATATATATATATATACACACACACACACAGGGTGTTTCAGGAGGAAAGGTCAATACTTCGGGAGGTGATAGTATCGGTCATTGTGAGAAAAAAGTCCATTTGAACATGTGTCTAATTCTGAATGGTTACGGAGATAGAGCTGTTTGAATCTGATGAGCGCGCAGCTCTTCCTCCCCCTTCCCTCCCCTATAACCTTGAACCATGTAAGCTGTAATGTAAGCATGTAACATAAGCCAATCGACAGCTGACTGCTGTGAGTGACGTTGTTTGGTGTTTGAAGCAGTGTCAAGAATGCCACACGCCTTCACACATGCCGAATATGCAGATGTGGTGTATCATATGTCTTCGGTTTTTGCGATGGAAGTGCAACAGCTGCTGTTGCAGAATACCGTCGACGGTTTCCGAACAGCAGAATTTGTCATTTCTGTATCTGATACCATTCAAAATGCCAATGTTTAAACATTAAATGTTAGAAACAGTAATTGGTTTCTCTTTCTTGATTACCATTAACAATGCTTTTGTATTTGTAGATTCAAACAGCTCTATCTCCGTAACCATTCAGAATTAGACACATGTTCATATGAACTTTTTTCTCACAATGACTGATACTATCACCTCCCGAAGTATTGACGACCTTTCCTCCTGAAACACCCTGTGTGTGTGTGTGTGTGTGTGTGTGTGTGTGTGTGTGTATATATATATCCTTGGTTTTTGCTTCTGCCCGAATTGTTCATTCTGACGAAGGGCAAGTTTGTCACTCCACCTTAGACGTACGATTTAACGTGGAATTTGAACCACGCCCCACCACGGATGGTTAGAAATTACAGTCCTCACCCGAACTCATCTCACGACCACCCGATCAGTAGTCCAGCGTCTTAACCAGGGTACCAATTTATCTACCAACCAATTTTTGTTATTGCGTGGAAGGATGAACAGCTGGGTTTTGCTGCGCTCCACGTCGATGTGCCGATGGACTCGTAGTCAGTGATGCTAACCACTACACCATTCAGGGTAATTCTTTTCAGTGGTAGAAATGCAGTGAAAAATTATGAATATTCCAAATGTTTGACATTCCTGATTCATTGGTGTTGCTTTAGTAATCATCTTTTTGTTTTCTGTAGCAAGTTCATGAAAGTGTTTTAACAAGATAATGTATAAAAACTATCTAGTAGTATATGGAACCCCCAAAATAGGGGGTGGGGGAGACCATAAATTTTTAACCATATTTCTGATTGAGTTATAATTTTATATTTGGAGTTTGTTGGTTAAGACAATGTCATATACAAAATTACAGGAAAATTGAAGATGGTATAGTGTCATGGACTGCATGACTTGTCCTGGAATGCCCCTCCTCTCGTTCGAGGTAGGGTCCCTCTCTTCAATCTTGCGAGAAGGTAGCAGCGTTTATAATCTTGCATCTGTTGTCACGTTTTGGGTGTAGCAGGGTCCGTGGTTCAGAGCTCAACAACTGTAAAGGAAAAAGGGCTCTCCACACCTGGGCGTGCCTGGTTGACCCCAGCCCATCTGTCCTTTTCTACTGACGTTCTCATTTTTCTTCTTCACCTTCGTATTTTTAAAATTTTTCTTCTTCTGTTTAATATCTTCTTTGCTTTCTTTATTCTTTGCCTCCTTTCTTGGTCACATCTACCAGCACCAAAGTCGGAAACTGCAATAAAACTATTCCCAAACAGTAATTCGTAAGTACTGTGTAACTATTAAAACCAAAGGAATGAGCGCTGTCTTCTCTACTCAAATTATCAACCTTTATTAATGTATTATTATAAATAACATATATTTTCTTATATGATAAGTACCTAAAGTCCTTTTCTAGGTTTTTAATAATAAAAAAGGTAAAGTTAAACGGACATTATACAAAGTTGAAAGAACTTGGCTCCGAGTTCGCCAAAACTTTACAGAGTAAACGCACCAACTTTTCGAATTAAGTTTCAAGCAAAATAGCTTGCTGGGCTTCTGTAACTAAACTATATGAGGCTGAGACTTGGTGACAAGTTGAAATATACTTCATCAATTAAACTGTAAATCAGATATTAAATTTACTTTTTAGCTCATTAACACAAGCATTATACACACCCTCTTTGAAATTATACATTTAAAAAGTTATGCATTTATATATTTACATATTCATATGTGCGCATCTGCTCCGCATAAGCGAGGTACCCACTTTTTAGAATCTGCATATATCTGAAAAAAAAAAAAATTAACCAAACTTAGCATTAGTGTCATCGAACCGAAAAGGACGTCATAAGCGTTTTGGATACAATTGAAGGCTCGAAGGGTGTTTTCTGTTAATTAAATAGTGAGGTACTCGCTAGTCTAGCCTAACCTAACCTAACAAGGACCACCATATCTTTTTTTCCGACAATAAAAAATGTTTGTTGTTTATATAATTTTTTTAGTGTTCCGAGGTACCAAAAGTGCTACCTCACAAAAAATTACCACACTATATCTGTGATTTATTACACACTCAACTTCACTTATGCCCGATTGCCCACACACACACACACACACCGAGTGAAAGAATACACAAATTCAGTTTCATTTCCATTCAAAAACCTCTTCAATACATATAACGTTGGTTTTGCTTCCACCCGAATTGTTCGCTCTGACGAAGGTAAAGCTTGTCACTCCACCTTAGACCTACAGTTTAACGTGGAATCCGAACCACGCCCCACCAGCAGCCCAGCGTCTTAACCACTAGGCTACCCAGTGGAGGTGGAAAGAGTACCAAAATTATGGAGTTGGACGAGTACGATTACGAGTACAGTATTTTTTGAGTGGTCGAGTACGAGTACAAGTATACCTTTTTAGTGCTTGAGTACGAGCACGAGTATGGTTTTATTAGTGTTCGAGTACGAGTACGCGTGTAAGGGCGTGGTTTCAAACTGTAACTGGTGCTTGCACACAAGAATACTCGAGTACTGATGTACTCTTTCCACCTCTACTACTCAGGGTACCCATTTATCTACCAACCAATTTTTTTGTGTGTGTGGTGTGGAAGGATGAACAGCTGGGTTTTGCTGCGTACCGCCTGCCGCCACCGGGTCTCGATCCCGAAGCAGATGAATTCGTAGTCAGCGACGCTAACCACACCACCACCGAGGCGCCCAAACAATATATAATAAGGTAGATAGAAATAATTGAGTTTTTTGTTTAATTAGAAAAATAAATGAATTATTTGTTCACAGTGATTAACAATTAATTATGTATACGGTAATTGTGCTATATTACAATGACCGATCAATTATTAGCAATAATAATCAGTATAAGTGTGAACGTTAAACGCTGCGTTAATGACTAACAACAATAATTAAGCTAATGAGATATTCGGTATGGTACACCACAATAATGAGTAAGAAAGAAAACAACAACTCGGTAATAAGGTACAATATTGGATTCACAGCAATAAGTATTTATGAGTATATTATAATAACAATCCATAGGAAAAATCCAAAAATTATTGTGAATTCAGACAATCAATAAAACGCATTAGATTTCTTAAGAATCTCTTTATGTATTAATTATTTCTCCCCTTTTCAAGTACCATCCCCCATTTATGAGCGTGCCTATATAATGGTTGAGAGTTAACGCTCAATACAGAGAGACAGACAGTGACAGAGAGGGACAGACAGGAGTACAGACAAAAGGAGGAGGAGGAGGAGGAGGAGGAGGAGACAGCCTACAGTAACAGCGAGCGCTGGCCTCAGCGCTGAGGCTGAGGTTTACCTGTAAAACAGACTTACTACTCTCGTTCAATAAATCCTAATGTACACAGCAGATAATCTCTAATTATTATAACTCCTTAACCCCGCAAGAAAGGTGGTTTACCATTTGGGTAATACGTCTGACAAAAGTATGAAAACTGCACAGAAGAGAGTACCAGAACCGATGATGATAAAATCGTGGGTGGAACAGAAAAACCCAGAAACAAAGAAAACAAATTTTGACAATTTTTATTTTTTAAATACAGTATATTAATAGCGTGAGGTTTATCCCCAAAGATAGGGGCTCTCGCCCGTGATACCGAGCTTTTTCTCGAGTTTTCGATTTTTGGACTCCCCAGTCGAAGCGGCCGTGTGAATTTCCCCAGCTACGTTTTTATTCATCAGGTATTCCGCTGTTTCATCTATAATATTTTTGAGGGGAAGAGGTTGTACATTGAAGAAAGAAAAAGAAAGAAATTTTATGTATTCACCGAAAGAAGATTAGATTTGCTGAAGAGAACGTCAAGGAATGACAGCGTTCTGCGACTACGAAGACTACGAAAACATCGAATTTAACTTTATGCACGGGAATCGACTACACAACAACTAGTATTGGAAGCAGTTAACGCCTACACGACTACTAACAGTGGAAGCAGTTAACGATTACGCACCTACTAGTATTAGAACAACTATCGACTACAGTAATTAAAATATAGGGTGAGAAGAAATTTGCATAACGTAAACGTGTTTGAGTGAAAGAAACATTCCCGAGACATAAAAATAAAATAAATTTCTATCATTAAATAAGTAAAAGTGTCATTCTTTGTATATCAAATTTTTATCATAATAAAGGGAGAGAATATTTACTTTATTGATTCCAGTCGTTAAGTCTAGTCATTAATTTTTATGGAACTTGCATTGAATTTGGTGTAAAATTTCTTCTTGTTATTTTAAGTTTTCGAGTTGTTAAATTTGACTAAAATAATGGAAAATGAGAGCAAAACTTTCCCTCTTAAAATTAAACTGAACGATTATTATGGATGCACGAATTTATTCAGAGAGAGAAAAGTATTTGGATTTTGTCTCGAAATTTTATGTCTTACAATATGTTTCCTGCGTCTGTGTCTGAAGTAGAATTTGCAAAAAATGATAAATAAAAAATGAGAAATAGAACAATTAACGAAACTGAACGAGAAAATTGAGTCAGATATAAACGAAATCCTGAGAAGGATTATCAGGATGGATGATTTAGTTTCTCGTAAGGCGCACGAAAGTGTGGAAGTGCTAAATATAGACAATTATGAAAATGCTATTATACGTGAAGAGGTAGTTAAAATAGATGCGCCTCATTTTGGGAAATTTCGGGAGGATGTTGCCCCGAGTGTTATTTCTGAAAATATTGCAGTTGGGGAACTTTTTGCCCTTCGTAATGTTAAAAAATAAATATTACGGTCAAGGAAGTTTTTACCCCTTGTAACGTTGTTTGCCCATCGTAATTTAATTAGGGGTCTTGTTACCACTGCTATTTAACATCTGAAAATAGTAATTTACCCGATCGGAGGCGCCGTATCACGAAAATGTTTCGTATTGCAGTGGAAATGGAAACGAAAAGGAAGAATCCAGGGTTGATAGGGGAGATATCAAGCCTCTGGTAAAGAGAAAAAAAATCAGGGTTGGTCAGAAAGATTGAGCCGCTGGTAAAGCCGAAATTTCGTTTTACAGTGGGACTGCAAACGAAAAACGAAAAACAAAAATCTAAAGAAGTTCCTTTGGAAAAGTTGTTGAGATAATAGCTCTAGTTAATAGACTGAATAATTTAAACTTGGTAGGAAGTTAAAGTTTGAGAATTTTGGAAAAATCGAAGTTTCAGCCCCCATTAATGGAGTTCCATATTTTCTTATTGAAAAAAATGTGTGAAATTGAGTATGTCATGAGTTTTGAATCTTTCAATGAAAATATTCACTCTACAATAAATGAATGTGCAATTTATCATTTATATTGTCTTAACCCGAAAATGTACCAGGATTTGGTCCAAGTTGTACAAGAAAAGATTAAAATAAGAATTCTCTCAGGCCCATAGCCAGAATTTTTTATGGCGGGGTGCGAACGAGCACCGAAGGCGCGAGCTCCTAGGGGGGTCAGGGGGGCATGGTATGTTTCCCCAGGAAAATTTGAAAATTTAGGTTGTTTGAGACTGCATTTCCTGCCTTTTGAAGGCGGTTGCAAGGAAAATCAGAGTCTGAAATGCCGTGAAAACACGTCAGGTTTTTGTGAATTTTAAGACATTTTAAGGCAAAAACAAACATTCTGAGAGGTTTATTTCACTCTGTAATATATGAATAGAACAGATCGTCACAAACAGAACAATAAAACAACAAATATATAGGGGCCTATATAACATGCACAGAAGTGAGCCAGAACAACATGTAACTTTATTATATCACACCATAAGTGTTTTACATGTTAGAATGTTGAATTAGAAATTTAGAATCACAGAATTTTTGAGTATCCAAGTAAGGAGTCAAAAAACAATTGAAAAACAAATACTATTAATTTTTATATGACCATGCTTGTGTAATGTTTTAGTGTTTTTTTAGTGATCTCTTGGTCCCATTAGGCGGACCTCCACGGGCCGTGGAGGGTGCGTACGCACCCATCGTACCCCCCCCCCCCCCTAGGTACGGGCCTGTTCCCTTGAATAAAGAATATATTTCTGATAATGTTGAATATTTGGATGTTAGTTTCCAGACTGATAAGATTATGAAAGTGCTTCAGGAAAGTAGGCATTAAAATAAGGTTAGTGAGGTGCACATTAAGGGAGATATTTATGCACTGTCGTATACGTTTCATGCATATATTTCTCAAAATAGTAGTTAATATATTTTTATAAACCTATAATTCTTAATTCTTACGAAAACGAAGTACCAGTATGTACGCCTCAAAATGTAGTTTGCTTGGGGTGAAATTTGGACGGAAACGATCAAAGAGCCTGTTACAACTGTTATGAAAAGCAGAAAAAAGAAGTAATTTGTATGCTTGGTAAACTGCTTTATATTAATATACTAGGGGCACTCAATATATTTTGCCCCACCCTTTTTTCTTAGCTAAATAATAGGCCATGGGGGCTGAAATGTCTTTTGGGCCATGAGTTTGAACTTTCTGCGCTTCACATAACCGCATTTTGACACTTTGAACCTCCCCTCCTTGTATAACTCTGCTTTTAAACGCCTTTGTATAAAACCGATGGTTAACGCAGTTTCGAAATGGCGTCTGACAGTGATATATGTCGTAAACAGAGCTGTTATCGAGTTCTTAACCGCAGAGAAGGACACAGTTGGAAATATTCACAAACGTCTACAAAACGTTTACGGAGATGCTGTTGTTGATCGAAGCACAGTTGGACGCTGGTCTAAACGTGTGAGATCATCGGAGAGAGGGAGACCGAGCCTCGATGATGAGCCACGCAGCGGTCTCCCGGCATCGGCTGTACAACGTACTAACAGCATCATTCGATTAAATCGGCGGATCAAATACAAGGAGCCATCACTGGAGCTAGGAATTAGTGAAGGAAGTGCGAGTACAATAATTCAGTAACTGGAATACTCAAAAGTGTGTTCACGGTTTGTTCCTCGCGAACTGACTGAAGATCACAAAGCCCCAAAGAAAAGAAATTGCTTCCGAGTCGATGGTTCGATACGAGACAGAAGGGGATGACTTCCTTTCACGAATTGTGACGGGATGAGACTTGGGTACACCACTTTGAACCTGAAAGAAAACGCCAATCCATGGAGTGGCATCACTCAGACTCCCCACGCAAGAAAAAGTTCAAAATGGCTCCCTCTACAGAAAAGGTTATGGCCACCACCTTCTAGGACATAACATGAAAGGGGTAATTCTGGTGGACATTATGAAGAAAGGACAACCAATCAACTCAGAGGCATATATTGCTACCCTACAGAGACTCCAGAGACGTATAAAGCGAGTTCGACCGGAGAGAAAACTGGAAGACGTTCTTCTTTTGCACGATAACGCAAAACCACACAATAGTTTGCAAACAAGAGAGGCCATCACAAAAATGCGCTTCACTGTGTTACCCCACACTCCATACAGCCCGGATCTGGCACCTTCAGACTTCCATTTGTTTGGGCCAATGAAGGATGCTATTCGTGGAAGAAAGTTTCAGAGTGACGATGAGGTTGTTCAGGAGGTTAAAAGGTGGCTCCAGCCAAGTTTGGCAAAAACCCAGCAAAAACAAAAAAAACAGCAAAAACCCAACTGGGTTTTTGCTGGGTAGTTGGGTTTTTGCTGGGTTTTTGCCAACCCTGGCTCCAGCAGAACCCAGCTGACTTTTACCAGCAAGGAATAAAGGTCCTTGTTTCAAGGTGGAGGAAAGCCGCAGAAAAGGATGGAGACTATGCTAGTAGCATGGGCGCAAAATGGGTGTGTGCAATTGCAATGCTGAAATGTTGATCACTGTTGCAAAGGGGGTTATTGCGACACGGGGAAGGGATTATACAACAAGGGGGTGAGGGCAACCCCAAGTTACATGAAGGGGGAGCTTTGGGGAGAGAAGGTGGGACGGTCTCACCCCCTAAAGCGGTGACCCTGACCTCTTTGGAGAAGGTGGGACGGCCTCACCCACAAAGGGGTATACCTAACCTGAGAGAGAAAGGAGGAGGGGGACTTTAGGGGAGAAGTTGGGACGGCCTCTCACCCCTGAAGTAGTATTTTAACCTACGAGAGAGAGAGAGAGAGAGAGAATGTTGCGTCCTGCTCCGCCAGACGCAGAATGAGACCTCTGGGTACCAACACCTGTTATATAGAAGGTCGTGGGTTGCCAGAGAGCACTATTGAATTATATATATGGAGGGGTTGCCACAGAGCACTATTTATTTTAATTATTTATATATGAGAGGTTGGTTATCAGATACCACTATTTTAATTATTATATATAGAAGGGAAGCCAGTTATTTAATTAATTTATTTATATATGGAGGGCTGCCAGATGTTTATTTTAATTATTTACTAAAGGTAAGAGAGAGATGCTCTCAATGCTTAGATGGGGTTGCCAGATACCACTATTTATTTTAATTATTTATTTATTAAACTCGTCGTGTAAATCCATACAATCTGAGAAAAAAACAAATACAAGTGGGTAGAATGCAAATGAAATGTCATCAATATTGCAAATGGGGTGGAGGTACACATTCATATATATATATGCAGTGGTGGGCACCGTTAACCAAAAAGTTAACTTCGATAACGATAATCCGTTAACCCCAATTTTTAACTCCGATAACGATAATCCGATAATTTTATTACAAAGTTAACGGAAGTTAACGATAATCCGTTAACGATAACTATTTCTTTGCTAACATTTAAAAAAATCAAGGAAAAAGCTTTAAAACCCATAGAAAATGTTTATTTATGCAAAATCCAACAATAAATAGGTATTTAATTGTATTTTTATCAAGTTTTGCAACTTTTTTGCTTAATAACTTTTTTTCTTATTTTTAATAAAAAATGTACTGATTACATGTTTTGAAATCCTTGTAACCACTAACCATTAACTAAATTTTAATTTACCAGAGAATTATTATGGCGGGAACTGAAAGGTAAAATTAAATTTTAGGCACATTTATTAAAGACTATGACACAACGTGCTGGTTGCCCTTCAGAAAGACCAACTTCTCAAAGTTAGGCCCAACTGCCAGTCTTGACCTCTTGGGCCTCAGGATGTCCTTGCCGAGAGAGAAGAGCCGTTCCACTGCGGCAGAGGACGGAATTGGCAGACTGAAGTTATGGCGGTTTGAGTTCATTCGCGGAGCGGTGATCTTCCGTGAATGACTCCTCGCAGTTAACGTGTTAACGGACTTTAACAGACTAAATATCGAGTTATCGGAAGTTAACTGGTCCGATAACGATAAATGGAAATTAACTTCCGTTAATAGTCCGTTAAAAAAGTTAACTTCGTTAATTAACTGTTATCGGATTAACGCTTTAGTGCCCAACACTATATATGTATATATCATATTCCAAATGGGGGCTAATTAATGGTTTATAAAGATTTATATAAAAGATTGTCTCTAGGTCTGGTCTTTCTGGGTACAACAGTTACCAGAAAATTTTTCAAACAAGTAAAATGTCTTGCCAATTAAAAGAACTATGAGGGGATCCTTCCGGGCAACAATATAAACTGAATGTTTAATTTGTATATATTTAATGAATATTCAAACCAGCGTATTTTAAAAAAATTTCACTTTAACGCATTAACCGCTGGACCCCTTTATGTTGGCCAGAAACATATTTTTATATATGTGATATATGGGACTCTAACTAAGGTAATAATAAACAAATAAAATAAAGCGAGTGGGCAAATCACTCATTCACCTTGAGATGTGAACACTGAAATTAAACCTGCGAAGAGAATAAGCCGAATTTGATAATGACACCATTATTCGTGAAGGCGACCAATCAGGACTTCAATGTCCAAAGCATGGGTCCATTATATGTTACGACAACTGATTGATACACAAATTTAACATAGCCCTGCCCAGTTACACCCGCCGCAAAATGACTTCGGACCATCTACCATTTTGGAGGAAAAGCACAAACATCATTATAAAAAACCAAATATATTTAAAAACTTAGTTACATCAATATGAAGTCATGGCTCCCTTGTTCTTGAGGACCCCCTGGAGCCGTTTGGGCATGGAATCACTGAGCTTCCTGAAGTAGTCCAATGTCATCTCCTTGCACCACACCCTTTATCAGCTCCGTCTTGAGGTTCGCGAGGTTAGGAGTCTTCTCTGCCATGATCTTCTTCATGTAATGCCAACAGTTCTCGATGGGGTTCAGATCGGGGCTATTGCCAGGCCACTCTAACACCTTAATCTTCCGCTCATTAAGCCACTTCGTCACCTTCTTGGCCTTGTGACAGGGGGCACTGTCGTGCATAAAAATCTCACTGCCGTGAATGGCGAAGTGGTTCAACAAATGGTCGTTAAGAACGTCACTATAACGGTCACCGTTCATCATCACATTCTTGGGAAGGAAGTGCAGACCCCCATTTCCCTTCTCACCAGAAAAACAACCCCACACCATCACTGACTCAGTCGGTACCGTGTAGGCCGGGTGGTACCGACTAGCAGATGACGGGCGTCGCACCTTGGCAGATCGAATCTGGAACACCTGGAACATGCTTTCATCTGAAAACATCACCTTCCTCCACTGTGCCGATGTCCAATGAACGTATTTCTTTGCAAAGGCAACACGCTGCTTCTTCATGCGGTCGGTGATAAGTGGCTTCTTGGCGGCGGTACGGCATGGTAACCCCAAATCCTTCTGCAGCCGGTGCTGGATCGTTCGAACAGACATGGCTTCCAGCAGCTTGGGATGGTTATTTTTCAATTGAGACGCTGTAAGTCGAGGGTTCTTCAACACTTCTCTCTTTATGAGGTTATCTGTGGCCTTAGGCGTCTTCCTTCGCCTTCCACCACCGAAATTGTGCTTCGGTACGACGTTGGGTGGTAGGCCTCTAGCCGCCGCCAGCAGCTTCATGATGGTCAACTTCGCCCGACCAGTACGCTCGCATATAGTCTTTATCGGGACGTTTTCTTGCCTCCACGCAAGAATACGGGCCTTCTCCTCAACAGAACAATACTTCCCAGGCATGTCCACTGCACTTTAAGAAAAATAAAGAACACAAACGACTGCACACAAAAATCCAAGAATTCTGGACGCGGTACGGCAGAAACACAACACCCACACGTCACCTCTATCTAATCACTGACGAGTTTTGCCTCTGCGGTAGCATAAAGGGATCGACTAACAACATGCCAGATACTTCCATACAAAATATTTTACTCGGTAGCGTGAGAAATGCAAATCGATTTCAGACCGCTTTCTCAGCGGAATATCGCACGAAGGTCCGAAGTCATTTTGCGGCGGGTGTACATTGACAGCCAATCAGCAAATTTACGAACCCCTTATTAGTCTTTTGGGGTAGTGCTTGGGGATCATGCATATAAAAGTGAGTATTTTCAGCTGGAACTCACAGCAGTTATTTTCACCAGTGAATAAACAAACATTCCCTCCGACATGAGTCATTCACAAGAACTTTACAGTTTACCGGCTTTATATGAAGATGGAGGCACTGCCGCGGTGTCTACAATTAATCTTTTTAAACGCAGCCGACCGGGACGGATTATTTCCAACGCAAACCGTTGATGATATTTGCAATGATGCTCCTTACGATCCGGCGCAAGAGATTGCCGTTGAAATGTAAAGTATAAATTTATGTGCCTGTAATTCTATTTTTATGTAGCCATTTATACTCGAACTTGTTATTTATTTTAGTTTCCTGTCATTGTGAGGAAGCTCTCGAGCACCCTTCTGTGTTTCGCTTATTTCATCATATATAATATATATATATATATATATATATATAATACGGAGGGTTGTAGTAATTTATTTTCATCTCTATATTTTATTGTAAAATGCTTCATTAAAATAGTAGGTATACGTAATTTTTAATGATAGATTAGTTTGCAATAGTAATTAATATTATGCTAAAGTTCTGTTTTGATATTCGTGAAAAATCGTTGAATTTTTTTAAAATTTGTAACAATCAGGATTCCTTTGCAAGTTTTAAATAATTTTATAAATTCATTTGAAATGTTATTCGGCATTTTCTCTTAAAGGGTCACAAACTTCTCTGAGCGGTTCGAAGATATTTGGTACTTCACATTGTAACTTCATATATATATATATATATATATATATATATATATATATATACATATATATATATATATATATATATATATATATATATATATATATAAGCACACCGGACAAAAAATTAGTCACCCCTAATAGCACCGATAGTAGGAAGTTCAAGGTCACACAGAGGGCGCTGATGTAGCATTGGTAAGTGACAAGTAGCGGTGACGTAGCACACAGGATCAGATCTGTTTCGTGAGGTGGTGAAGAACAAAGTGTGTGTTGGATATAGTCTGCAAAATGGGTCGTGAGGCAGACGTTACTCAGTGGCAAAAAGGAGCCATCGTGTTTGGCAGAGCCCACGGAAACAAAATGTCTGAAGTAGCCCAATTTGTTGGTGTGTCAACGCGTACTGTCCAGCGAGTTTACAAAGAGTGGTGTAGTTCGCAATCAACTGACAATCGACGGCGTAACTGTGGCCGGAAAACAATTCTCGACAATAGGGGCCGCCGCCATGTTTCTCGTCTAGTAACTGCAAATCGTTTTCAAACCAGAGAACAATTGCTCCAAGAACCAATGAGGTTCTCCAGCGACCAATTTCCGAACGGACATTGCGACGAGAACTGCATGCGATGGACATCTGGAGCAGGGTACCACGGAAGAGGCCGCTGTTAACAGCAAGTCACAAATTGGCACGTTATAAATGGGCTCAGAGGCACAAAAACTGGACTGCGGCAGATTGGAAACGTGTAATTTGGTCCGATGAGTCCCGTTTTTGTTTGTTCTCCAATGATGGGAGGCGACGAGTACATCGCAGGTCCAATGAAGCCTTTAATCCTGAATGCGTCGAAGGTGTTGTCAGGCTGGAAACAGAAAGTGAAGCGCAGGAATAGACACCCACGGACTCTGGCGGAACTTCGGGACCGGCTGATGAACGAGTGGCAGCAAATCGATGTTCAGTACATGCACAACCTCGTAGAGTCTCTGCCTCGCCGGATTCGTGCGGTTATCAAGGCCAGAGGCGCCGTCACACGTTATTAGGTACATTCTGAGAGGGGTGACTAATTTTTTGTCCGGTGTGCTTATAACAGGCGTGGAATAAAAAAACGGTATATTTTAAAAACGCAATAAAATCAACATTTGTCATTTAATTTTAATAAAACTTCTACACAATAAAACATGTATTTATCTATATGCAAACAAGTTTTCAGACTAAAATATCAAATAATTCAAATTCTATCAACAGCAAGAGTATGATTTTTCTGCTTAACATGCAAAAACTATTAAACCTTTTTAATATTTTTTATAAAAATATTTTTTAACGTAAAATTTGCCTAAAATTATTAAAAAAGTTGTTCGAAATGCTTTCCTTCCATTTCAATAACTTTTATTTTTGGCCGGAATTCATCTACTGTATGGATCGATTTACTTGTTCCTGTGGAAGCTCTTCCCATTTATGAATGATGATCTTGCGTAAATGAGCGACATCTTTTATCCTAGTCCTGTAGACTCGCTCTGCTAAGTTCTCCCATATTGCGGCCAAGAATAAAAAAAAGTTATTGAAATGGAAGGAAAGCATTTCGAACAATTTTTTTTAATAATTTCACGTAACTTTTGTTAAAAATTATTTTTATAAAAAAATATTAAAAAGGTTTAATTTTTGCATGTTGAGTAGAAAAATCATACTTTTTCGTTAAATGTTGATAGAATTTGAATTATTTGATGTCTAAAATTTTTTTGCATATAGATAA
Source organism: Bathynomus jamesi (assembly GCA_023014485.1). Lineage (NCBI taxonomy): Eukaryota > Metazoa > Arthropoda > Malacostraca > Isopoda > Cirolanidae > Bathynomus > Bathynomus jamesi. Next base: position 128,944 of record JAJOZX010010452.1, read on the forward strand.
ATACATATGTTTTATTGTGTAGAAGTTTTATTAAAATTAAATGACAAATGTTGATTTTAAAGACTTTAAAATATACCCTTTTTTGTGGTCCGATGAGGATTTGACTCGTTATACAATCTTTTTGTGATAGTTTTGAAGAAACAAACGTCGTGGACCTGAATACGGATAGAAATTTTACCGCGCAGTCAACCCAGCGAATGCCACATCATGAACGAAATAATGTAAGCTTTCTTTTTCTTGTTTCGGGTAAGAGCTTTTTTCTTTTACATGTGTTTCTGATAAGAAGAAGACGCAATGTATTTTCATCAATTTATTAAATGATAGAAATCATGTTTACAAAATAGTACAATAACCATCTTAAATTAGTTTCCATTACATTTTAAATAAGCTACAGAATAACACAAACTAATATTATTGGGGGCAATATTGATATAATTATTCATTTTATATATATGATCAAAACACCATACTATAAAACGAGTGCGCACAATCGAAAAACGACTTTTTATCTGTCTGTATACCATTTCGTCGTTTCGGCGAGTGTGACACGGGTCGAATAATTTTTAAAAATTTATAAATTCCTTACCACGTGAAATATGCATGAGAAATGAAAGGCAGTACATCCCGCAAGTATTACTAAAATATCCTTGTAGCCAGTAGGAATTCCATACAACTTCGGGGATATGCAACTGCTCGAGAAATTTTACAATAACAGGGTCACTCCACGGATGAGTCCCGAGTGAAATAAAATAGTACATGCGGTCCCTATTATTAAAATAGGTTGCAAATCAAAGAATCCCTTCACCACCAATAACATCGGTGTTCGCAATAAGACTACCACAATCTCTCGTAGTTGGCAATTTCAATATTTCATTCTTCGCAAACACCGATAAATTTGGAACGTGATTCGTTCACTATTCATTACTCTCTGAAGTGTATTCGTATCCATTTTAAAAGTCATTGATAATGCTCCCAAATCTGTCAACTTCTTTTAGGGCTTGTGACTCGAGGTATATTAGTACGCTAATAGGCGCGTCTATCGGCTTGGCGAATTCCAATCTGACTGAGATGTTTCCATTCTGTTGTGGACTTACGTGTGTATTTACACTATCAAATAAGTCAGGTGTGATGTCAAAAGGATAAAGGTTGAATTGATCGATGAATTCTTTTTGCGTTACCCCAAACCAGAGCTCATCACAAGCACCTGCAATATGGGCCAGATTACTATATGCTCTCGCGCAAAGAGGGAACACAGCGTCTGATGAGTAATTCATATCCATAGCCCCGCCCAACGCAACGGCATTGACGTATAGAGTTATATTTTTAAGGCCGAAATTATCGAATTTAAAGGCACTCTTTTCATATTTTCCATTTACCGAAGCGTGGTCCTGCATTCCAATTAATATCCTTTTAGGTAGAACTCCCAGGGCGGTTTTCTATCTGTTTCGATGCCAACCCTGCAGGCATCGTGTATAGTTTGATCTGTGCTCTGTTAAGTGGGTATTTTACTGTGGCATGCATAAGTTTTCCTCAATTTCTATTTGTTTAGGCGAACGTAATTTCACTCGCCGTACGCAGAGGTATGTCTCCATAATGTGAATCACAACGGGTTTTGCTCCCTCTTCTTGATCAGCTCCCAGATTTAAACAAATCTCAGGATTCGTGCGGGTGAGCTTTATTTTCATATCCATCCCATTCACAAGCAACTACTTCTGGAATGTGAAGTTTGTATGCAGGCGTCCAAAACACTCGTATATCTCCTTTTTAGTATTTTTAAATTTGTCCTTTATACTACTTTCGTCTTTAAGTTGATAATAGCCCTTGGCACATAAAAAGGTATCCTTCGCTTCTTTAGAAAAGTTCAGCACATTTTCCAGAAAGGCTCGTAGGTGATAGTAACCCGTTCCTGCCGATATGTTGACCTGATTTAAATATACATCATACTGGTTGAATATGGAGTGCAGAAAGTTTGTTTCAGGATATACAGCATATTTGTCATCGCAGTCCGTTCCATCAAAATGGGCTATACGTAGTTTAGCGTACATGTTCAAACAGCTTGGGTCAAAAAAGTAAGAGCCTGAGCTGGGTATCACGAATTCTATTGGAGCACTCGCGGAACTAATTGTGTTTAACGGGTTAATTGTAATAAAATCACTGTGCTCAATAGAAACTTGAGTTGGGGGCATGTTAAAGAGGGATAGCTCCGATTTATAACATTGTGAACTACATGGATGGATGAAGCGTGCCATGACGAGTTAGAAATAGTACCACCTCTCTCGGCAAGTAGTAAACAGCTTATGATTCATGAGATTAATGTCCTTAGCTTATATCAGTCAAAAAATGGTCAACCATAGGTTTCATTCGCTTAGAACACTTCTTTTTTATATCCTTTTACGTTTAACGCCACGTGCTGGTAATCCCTTCTTCCGGACAGCCCTCCTCTTCTTCCCACCACCACACATTTTTCTCTTTGCATCTTTGACGATTTCGTCCCGTTTAGGTTTAGCCCCAGCCAATATGACTTCTGCCGTGTTAAGACCTGATTGTAGCGCTTTCCTCCCGAGGTATCTGGCACCCCTCTTCAGCACGGGGACCGCCGTACGTAGTAGGGTTGAAAAAATGGATCCAAGTCCACTACCATGCTGGTATCTCACACCTCGATAGACTGTGAAAGGCTTCCTGTCCATGATAACTCAGTGCGTCGAAAGTGCAGCTTCACTGTTAAGCTCCCATCACCGAATGGGAATTTTTTTCCCTCAATCGTTCTTATATATATTGAGATATAGGTTATTAGAATAGTCGCGACATTCACACAGTGGGGCCTGTCATATGTAATACTCATGCTCTTCCCTCTATGGTTGGGAATGTGAGCAATGCGCCGCAGGCGTGCCTGGGTATCCTCAACAAACTGGTACTCCACTATATTGCTGTAAATATATAACATGTCTGGAGGTGTATAGCCAGCAACCAGTTTCTCCAATTTCATCTGATACATTAGGCTGGACAAATTATGTTGTACCTCGTGAAAGGTATCTCTTTGGAAGGATGATCGATATCGCCCATCGGTTATAATTTTTGAACAGCCCTTTGTCTTCAATATTTCTGTTAGCCTTTGATTTCAGGAATAGAATATGTGCAGGGTTTTCTTTGTTTACGATTTCGTGTACTATCAGGTCATCCCATAAATAATGTCATTTTTTTTATCGGAAGTTGAAGGAAAAAAAAACTGAACAAACTTTTTAATCTAATATATATTTTCCATCGGAATCAATGACACTCTGCCAACGTCCTACAAGCTTTTCAATGCCATGTTTATAAAATTCAGGCGGTTTTGAGGCAAAAAACGGACAAGACTGGTGTGCAGGTCATCTAAAGAAGTATACTGTTTCTCGTGAAGATAGTTTTGCAGAGACTCCTGAAGAGATGATAATTTGAAGGCACAAGGTCTGGCGAATATGGAGGATGTGGAAGTTTTTCCCACCCAAACTCCTCAATTTTTGCAGAAGTGATCCGAGCGATATGAGGACGTGCGTTGTCGTGGTGGAACACAATTCCTTTCCGATTAACCAAAGGTCTCTTTTCTTTCAGTGCAGTGTTCAATCGATCCAGTTGTTGACAGTAGACTTGAGCGGTGATTGTTTGGTTGTGTGGTAAGGTTTCAAAGTGTATTACACCACCTTTATCCCACCAAACACTAAGCAACACCTTCCGAGGGTGAAGACTTGGTTTTGGCTGTGGTGTCGCTGGTTCTCCGGCACAAACCCACTGTCGACGGCGCTTAACATTCTGGTACAGTATTTACTTTTCATCACCAGTCACTAAACGGTGCAAAAACGGATCTTGGGGTTCACGGGAATGAAGAGCTGTGCTAATGTTTACCCGCACCCTCAGATTGTCGACCGAAATTCATGTGGCACCCATTTTCCTAACTTAGGCACTTTCCTGAGTTGTTGCAAATGTCGATGGATGGTGGACGGGGATGAATTGAGTTTCTGGGCCAATTCTTCGACAGTTGTTGAACAGTCTTCTTCAAGTGCGGCTAACAGCAGGTCATCATCAAACTCAGCAGGGCGTCCAGAGCGTGCTGCATCTGTCAAACAGCAGTCACCATTCCTAAACTTTTGAAACCATCTTTGACATTTCCTCACATGCAGAATATCGTTGCCATAAACGTCCTGAATGTTTCGCGTTGCTTCAGTAGCACTATTCCCTTTTTTGAACTCGTAAATCATTATATACCTGATATGCTCTTCTGATACCGCCATGTTTATGAGGGGTTCACATAAAGCAAAACACACGTCTTCACTGGTCAAGGTCTGTAAAGTATGTAGCGAAACATGATAGATATCCTCTTAGATATAACCTTCGGAAAATTTATGCTTAAACCGAGTAGGACTAGTTTAAACTTAATCTATCGTAAAAAACGACATTACTTATGGGATGACCTGATAAATTAGCCGTAAGATTTGAGTTTTTTAAACTTACGTTTAAGTCTCTCACAACATCCTCAGCCGCACCATAACGGCCCGGACCTAGTGTTACTACTGTACTGTAATACCGTGCATCCCCAATCGGGGCGATACGTATGGTTTCATCCCGAGTTACCCCGGCTTTTTTACACTCGTCAATGTCTCTAAGAATCGTAAAAACGGGTTATTTATGATCAATATTTAAAAAGAGGGTATCCAACTGAATTTCATATATCCCCACCTCATACGAATCACGACCCAATTGAATTGGTCCATGGAGTTCTGTTACAAAGTTGGCAGGGTGTTGTTAGGGTGTACAGACAGGGACGAGGAGGACGGTAGTGTGACGTAGAAATGGTTAAGCGCCATGTTGCATACTATTTAAGCTTCATTAAGCATCAGCCTTTATATAGATGTTCAAGCTTCCTGGGTACCCTAGCCATTTCATCAGGTACATTTTTCTCTTTCCTGAACCTTTGCTTCCTAAAACTTTCTCAATTTTAAACATTTTTTCCTAAATTAAATGTCACTTTCTGCAACTCCTCGCGGTAAAAGCTTCCTGCGATTTCTTCCCCATTCAAATCTTCAGCGTAATACATTATCTCGCCTTCAGGTTTCATAGTCCTAACTTTAAAAATCTCACGTGTCCAACCTTGCTCAAATCCCTTCGCGAATTTATTTCCCGAACGCGGCAGCCTTACATAATCATTGATTTTGAAACGTGCAGAGTGTGGCGGTGTTCTACGAACATCTCACATCAGGCTCTGTGCGCGTACCTCTTTCTAAAATCTCGTTAAGGTGTTGTCCCAATCGTGCGATGGTGTGAGTGGTTGTATGATGAGGCCAATGATTCCAGAATATCTATATATCTGTGTTTTTGTGTAAAATAGCGAGCGATGCATGCGTTCCTTTATGGTACGCTGAACTTTTTCAGCTAAAGAGGCCTTATGTATAGAATTGGTAGTGTAGTAGCTGATATTAAACTCTGCCAACATGTTCTGAAAAGCTCGGCCTATAAATTCTTTCACCATATCCGTACAAAAATAGCCAGGAACCCTGTTTTCTTTCAACATCAACGTTTTGGAAGCTTTAACAACTGTTTCAGGCGATTTATTTTTTAGAGGAATTAGCCACAGATGTCTATCTAGAGAATACATTTATTATGAATAGGATGTCGCGGTAACCTTCGTTATAGAGTGAATATCTTTGCATGTCTGTTAAATCTGCATACCAAATAGAGTCAATCGATGCCACTGTTGTCTTGGCTGTTTTAAACCTTTTTCTCACAAGCTTATGAAATATATAAGCGTCCTGCTCTCGCAAAAGCTCAACATATTTTTTCCCTACTCTATTATTGTAAACACTTCTCTACAGTCTATCTACGCCACCGTAGGAGGCTGGGCTAGAAATATCACAATAACGTCTTCTTAATATATTAGCCATTTGCGTATTTTAGAGGCACGTGGGTAGGGTTGACCGTTGTTTAGCCTCTTCTTTCTCCTCTTCAGAGGTGTTACCGTTGGGGGTGATGGCGTTTTCAATTGTGGCTCATGCGATGCATGTTCCAAGTCTTTTAACCTGTTCAGATTTCCTATCATTGTTTTAGGGACATTTATCTGTTGTAGTCTTGCTTAATATGCTTCCATCCTAATGGTGAGGGCCTATCCCACTTTCTCACCAGATCATGGGCGATGATTCGATCCCCGTACCTTTGCTCCTTCCACAATGATCTCACCTGTATTGGTCCACTGTATGTTGGGATCCTCATTTAATAGATTATAAAGACTTAAACCTTTATTCCTCAATGTATGTGGGAGGGTGCTTTTTAATACATACTCGATATGTTGTGTGGCCGACCCGTTATTCTTTGGTTGGTCAGTTCTATCGTCGGACACAGGCCCTACGTCACCATGCCCATCGTTGTCTGTGCTGTGCCTAATAACCACAGGGATCTCTGTCGGATTCTTATAATTTTTGTACTCGTGAAGAAATTTCTGCAGAGCTTCTTGGTATAAGATTCTTTTCTCATCAGGTGTTTTTTCAGTTTAATAGGACTAACAATTCGCTTTCCATTCTTTTAAGCCTGCTTTTACGGGTTTCTAGAACCGTGTCTGGACTCTTTGAACTTTGCAGTGAAGCATACACTTCGTATGGAATCACTACCACTTTCATTATATTACTCTAGTCAGTAAAGGACGCAAAACTGAAAATAAGAAGGGGAGGAATGACCCTCCTCTTTGTACAATAATTTGTTTTTTCTTCCTCACAGTTTGACTTTTACGAGCCAGTGTATGTATTATGTTCTTGTAACGGCGTAAGTGAGCCTTCTGAGGTGGTTTCATTGATACATTGCAATTTATAACGTTAAGACAGATTTCACAGATGCATTTTAAAAAGTCGGAGTCGATATTTTTCGCAAACATCTGTAACATTGCTCGGGTCAGTCGATGATAGTTGTATTAATTCATGGTATTTCGTTAGCCTCTGTCATTCTGAAATATACATCGTTTGAGCTTTTTTGGGAATATATTCGTTCTTAGAAGCACCCTAAACGTGTTTCGCGGATGAATGTCACAAAGCAAATATCCGTAACGCTGACTTGTAGCTTCCTTATAAACTTCCAAAAACTCTTTACGCTGATTCGGGAACATTTCATTGGCTAATACCCCAATTTGTGATACATCTCTACGTCAATTACAATGACTGTATGCTCATTTCCCTTTAACGAATTAACGTCATATACACCTTTGTGGAATAAAATATCATCTTGGTTCTTTGAATACTTTATGTACAAATTTTGAGAACATCTCCCCCTTTCCTTTAATGATTTTAAGCATAAACAGTTTTACCACATCGTGTAGGGCCAGATATAATACATGTGGAGGGTTCGTGAACCTGAATTTTCCTACAAAAATCCATCTCTAACACGTCACACTCTTAAGTAGGTTATTTACAAAATATAATAAAAATTTAAGTGGTGTTCCTTAATTCAGAGCTGGGCACTTGCGTTTTTTTGCGGTACTGCGGTACTGCGGTACTACTACCGCACTACCAAACCGGTACCGCATAACGCAGTACCGCAAAGGATCGCTGAAAGTACAGCAGTACCGCTACCGCATTCAAATTTCCCGCGGTACTTTCCGCGGTACCGACCAACACGGTAGTACCGCAGTACCGCAAAAAAAACCGCAAGTGCCCAGCTCTGTCTAAGAATCCTTATAATCTACAGTCTTGTTTTTCCTCTTCTTCCACAGAACCGTGAATGACGATGAGGTGCAGCATCATGTCCCCCATCATCTATATTACAGAAGACCCCGACGACAGTGTAATTGTTGTCACACACTCCAACCGCGCTAACGAGCCCACACCAGCGACACCTGTAACACACGATAATTCAAAGCGGAGGCATGAGAAAGAGCCTTCCACGTCAGGTATTAAGCGTGCCAGGATTACGCCGGATGTTAGAACCCCAGTAACAGAGCCCCAACCCTCTACGTCTTACGACACAACCCCCACAATAGCAGTTTCCTCAAATAAAAATGTACCCCCTTTTTCCTTTTCAATTCTGGGTACATTCCACAGCAGCAGCAGCTTCTCGTGCTGTTGAGGAGTGTATAACATTCGAATTGGTGCGCACCGTCACTCTCACCTCAGCAATGACTAGAAATCGGTATATAGTCAGGGTTGATCCTAGATAATGTATAGCAATGGTGTTGAACACGGACTGCGGCGTGTAATTGAACGTATTGTGGAGTTTGCCCTTCAGAACCGCAACGATCGTGAAGCCAGGACGAGGCTAGCCTTCGGGTTCGGATCAGATGACGGGTATGAAGATGGTTTTTGGGTAGTAATACCATTCAGACGCTTGGCTGATGTAGATATAGGTATATTTTTGGCCGTATAATGCAGGCTTCTCAAAGTATTACAGCCGACAATATGGACAATTTCACGGTAAATACTGATCCTGTATTCCGTGTTGCGGGTCATACTGCGACACCTTATACTCTTAACTTCAATTCTCAGGCTATTTACAGGCGGCATATAAACGTCGATCGTGGTTGCGGCTTTATAGCATTAGGTCTTAGCTCGGATGTTTACTGTGCTAAATACACGGACGCAAAAAATTTGGTTGCCTACGGTTCTGCAGCGTGCACGTAAACTAGCTTCAGATTGCAAGCTTGAGTTTGATTGTAATAGGAGTCCTGAAGAGCTGAGAAGAGTAGAGCAGGAAATGAATGTTCGTATAGTTGTTTTTGGAATGGATGAACGTCGTAGGACTGTGTAAGGGGTTCCAAAAAACCTTAGCCCCCCCCCCATTTGCAGCTTACATGTTTACTTATATCGAAATAGTTTTTAGTGATTATAAAAATATATAAAATTCTTTATTTATTGCAGGTATTAAAATTACTCTAGCTGATAAAGTGATAATATAATGGCTTCTCAATTAATTGGTGATTCGGAGAGGCAACGTGTGATAGATCGCATACGAGCAATAACACTTCGGGAAGCTCGTGATGCTGGAGCAACCTTTATAACACGTTCATGGGTTGCCAAAAAGTTGCGAAGAAATGAGGACTTCGTCAAAAGAAATTGGAATAAAACTTTGGATGAATGTGAAATGGATACAACCAAATCTGGGCGCCCAAATTTGCCACTCTCTCAGGAAACAAAGGACATCATTGAATGCGGTACGCGTAAGCGGAAAAACAGCTGTGCTAAACTTTCTAGAGGGATCGAACTGTTGAGAGGAAAGATCGTTAGTGGTGAGATCATTCGACTGTACCGTCATAGGCAAGGTTTAAAGCCTTGGCATGAACTTCCAAAGCCAAGAAAAACTCAACTTAACATCGATGACAGAATGTGGTTTGCCCATTATCTTGAAGATTGGGATGTGGATGATTTCATGCATTTAGCTGTCTCCGATGAATTTTTTGTTTACGTAACACGTCGGCCTAACTACCAAAATGATCGAGTGTGGGCCACACCACCAGATGAAATCGATGATAATGAACATTATCGCGAATTATTAAAAAGTCCAGACTGTGTTGGTGTGTTTGATTTGTTCACTGCAAAGAAGCTCATGTGGGTGCTGAAACCAAATGGTCAGAGTTGGGATGGACAGTATTTTCGTGATATTATTCTATCCCAGCATGTTATTCCTTTTCTAAGAAACCCAAACAATGTTATGGATGTCGATCAGGTCACACTTCTGCACGATAAGGCCCCCTGCTTTAAGGCATTAGCCACTCAACAGTTGTTGCGGAACCATGAGATCGATTTCTTTGGAAATGAAGAATGGCCAGGAAATTCTCCTGACCTGAACGTCTGTGAACACATTGGATCAGTTATAAAGGACAAGGTTCAACACCGTTGATGTACAGGGTTTTAGGGTCAACCCTGACTATATACCGATTTCTAGTCAGGGCCGGGGTGGGGTTAGCGGTCCGCATCAGTACGGATTTTATACCTTCTCTACAGAGCGAGAACCTGCTGATGTGGATGATGTACCCGGAATTGAAGAGGAAAAATAGGGTACAAATTTAATTGAGGAGGATGCTAGTATGGAGGTTGTGTCGTAAGACGTATAGGGCTGGGGCTCTATTACTGGGATCTACCAACCGGTACACTCCTGGCACGTTTTATACCTGACGTGGAAGGTTCTTCATCATCGTGCCTCCGCTTTGAACTGCCACGTGGTGGTGTCGCTGGTAAGGGTTCGTCAGCGGGGGCGCAGTCTGTAACCACAACTGCACTGTCATCGGGGTCGTCTGTAATATCGATGATGGGGTGCTGTACCTCATCGTCATTCATGGTTCTGTGGAAGAAGAAAAATCAAGAATATAAGGATCCACACTTAAATTTCGTTATATTTTGTAAATGTTCCACGTAGCGGTGTGACGTGTTAGGGATGGAATCTGTAGAAAATTTCAGGTTCACAAGCCCGTCGACGTGTATTATATCTGGCCCTCCAGGATGTGGTAAAACTGTGTTTATGCTTAAAATCATTTAAGATAAGATGTTCTCAAAATTTGTGCATAAAGTAATATGGTGCTATTCGACATACCAGTCAGTGTTCAACGAGTACCAAGATGCTATTTTGTGCCACAAAGGCGTATATAACGTTAATTCGTTAAAGGGAAATGATCATACAGTCACTGTAATTGACGAACTCATGTTGAAAATGGATAAAACGTTTGCCGAGACATTTATAGTGTTCTCCCACCAGCTTAACATAAGCGTATTCTTCATCAATCAGAATCTATTTTTCAAAAACAGATACATGCTCGATATGTCGTTAAATACACAATATCTTGTTTTATTCGCGCAACGTAGAGATGTCACAAATTGGGGTATTAGCCAATGAAATGTTCCCGAATCAGCGTAAGGAATTTTTGGAAGTTTATGAAGAAGTTAAAAGTCAGCGTTACGGATATTTGCTTTGTGACCTTCATCCGCTCAACACGTTTAGGGTGCTTTGTAAGAACGAATATATTCCCAAACGAGCCTAAAACGGTGTATATTCCAGAATGACAAATAGGCTAAAGAAATACCGTGAATTAATAAAATCATTGGTTTGTTTAACCTCCTTTCAACATCTAAGATTATATGACGGAGGGGACCCACAGCTTTATGTGGGATCTGAACCACGGGTCGCTACATACTCCAGACACAGCGGACGGTCGGACGGTCTCCCATCCAACTACTACCCAGAACCAATGTCGCTTAACTTCGCTGATCAACGGGAAGCGGTGTTACAACATTGGCTACGACGTAGCCCGTGAATTAATATAAATCTATCATCGATTGCCCCGGGCATTACAACAGAGGTTTGTTAAAAATATCGACTCGGACTTTTTAAAACGTATCTGTGAAATCTGCCTTAATATTATAAAATGTAATGTACTAATGAAATCCCCACAGAAGGCTCGCCTACGTCGTTACGAGAACATAATACGTACGGTCGCTCGTAAAAGTCAAACTGTGGTGACGAAAAGGCGAATTATTGTACAAAGAAGGGGATCATTTTGGGACCTTTACTGACTAGATTAATATAATGAAGAAAGTGGTAGTGATTCCGTAAGAGGTGGATGCTTCACTGCAAAGTTCAAAGAGTCCAGATACGGTTCTAGAACCCCGTAAAAGCAGGCTTAAAAGAATGGAAAGCGAATTGTTAGACCTATTAAACAGTGAAAAGTCAGCTGATATGAAAAGGATCTTATACGAAGAGGCTCTGCAGAAATTTCTTTGAGTACGAAAATTATAATAATCCGACATAGATCCCCGTGGTTATTAAGCACAGCGAGAGCAACGATGAGCATGGTGACATAGGACCTGAGGCCGACGTTAGAGATGACCAACCAAAGAATAACGTAACGCAGCACATCGAGCATGTATTAAAAAGCAGTCTCCCACATACATTGAGGAATAAAGGCTTAATCTTTATACTCTATTGAGTGAGGACCCCATCATACAGTGGATCGATACATGCGAAGTCATTGTTGAAGGAACAAGGGTACAGGGATCGAATATCGTCGACATTTTCCATGATCTGGTGAGAAAGTGGGACATGCCCTCACTATCAGGATGGAAGCATATTAAAGCAAAACTACTGTACAACAAATAAATGTCCCCAAATCATTGATAGGAAATCTGAATAGGTTAAAAGACTTGGAGCAAGTCTCGCGTGTGCCACAACTGAGTACGCCATCACCCCCAACTGTAGCATCTCTGAAAAGGAGAAAGCAGAGACCAAACAGCAACGGCCAACCCTATCCACGTGTCTCTAAAATACGCAAATGGCTAACATATTAAGAAAACGCTATTATGACATTTCTAACCCCACCTCCTATGGCGGTGTTGATAGCCTGTACAGAGGTGTTTGGGAAAAAAGGTGTTGAGAGATTTTTGTGGGAGCAGGATGCTTATACACTTCATAAGCCTGTGAGAAAAAGGTTTAAAACAGCCAGGACAACAGCGGCTTCGATTGACTATTTGGCAAGCCGATTTAACAGACATGCAAAGATATTCCATATATAATGATGGCTATCGCTACATCCTATTCATAATAGTGTATTCTCAAGATATCTGAGGCTAGTTCCTCTAAAAAATAAATCGCCTGAAACAGTTGCTAAAGCTACCAAAACGCTGATGTTGAAAGAAAAAAGAGCTTTGCAGAACATGTTGACAGAGTTTAATATCAGCTACTACACTAGCAATTCTATACATAAGGCCTCTTTAGCTGAAAGGAACGCATGCATCGCTATTTTACACATAAAAACACGTACATGATATAAACATTCTGGAATCATTGGCCTCGTCATACAACCGTTCACACATCGCGCGATTGGGACAACACCTAACGAGGTTTAAGAAAGAGGTACGCACACAGAGTGTGAGGTGAGAAGATATATTCGTAGAGCACCGCTACACTACACGTTTCGAAACCAATGATTATGTAAGGTTATCGCGTTCGGGAAATAAATTCGCGAAGGGATTTGATCAAGGATGGACACCTGAAATTTTTAAAGGTAGGGCTACGAGACTTAAAGGCGAGATAATGATGTATTATGTTGACGATTTGAATGGGGAAGAAATCGCAGGAGGCTTTTACCGCGAGGAATTGCAGAAAGTGACATTTAATTTAGGAAAAAATGTGTTTAAAATTGAAAAAAATTAGGCAGCAGAAGTTCAGGAGAGAGAAAAATGTACCTGGTGAAAAGGCTAGGGTACCCAGAAAGCTTCAACACCTATATAAAAGCTGATGCAATTATGAAGCTTAAATAGTATTCAACATGGCGCCTAACCACATCTATGTCACAATCCAGTCCTCTTCTTCTCTGTCTGTACATTCTAATAACACACTAGCCAACTTTGTAACAGAACCCCATGGGCCCATTGAATTGGAACGTGATTCGTATGAGGTGAAGTTATGCGAAATTCAGCTATCCACCAGCTTCTTAAGTATTGATTATAAAGAACCCGTTTTTATGGTTCTTAGAGATCGTGATGAGTGTGAAAAGGCAGGGGTAATTAGGGATGAAACCATCCGTGCCGCCCGGAGTGGGGAGGCCCTGTATTACACTACAGTAGTAACACTAGGCCCGGTTCGTTATGGTGTGGCCGAGGATGTTGTGAGAGACTTAAACGGAAGTTTAAGAAGCTCAAATCATACGGCTGATTTAGTGTACGAAATCGTGAACAAAGAAACCCGTGCACATGCTCTGACCCTAATATCACAGAATAATAGAAATATTAAAGACAAAGGATTGTTCCAAATTATAACCTCGGGCCGATATGAAGCAGCGTTCCAACATGACTTGTCCAGCTTAATGTATCAGCTGAAATTGGAGAGTTTGGATGTTGGCTATCCATCCCCAGACATGTGCTATATTTACAGCAATATCGTGGAGCATCAATTTGTTGGGGATACCCAGGCGCGTCTACTGCACATTGTACACATTCCCAACCATAGAGGGAAGAGCTTGAGCATTACATATGACAAGCCCCATTATGAGAATGTTGCGACTAATCTATTAACCAATATCTCAATATATATATAAGAACGATTGAGGGATAAAATTTCCCATTCGGCGATGGGAGCTTAACATTGAAGCTGCACTTTCGTCACATTCAGTTATAATGACCCGAAAGCCTTTCACAGTATATCGAGGGGTGAGATAACGTGGGAGTGGGCTTGGATCAGTTTCTTCAACCATACTACGCACGGCTCTCCCATTGTTGAAGAGGCGGGAGGGGGGGCAGATACCTCGGCAGGAAAGCGTTACAATCAGGTTTTAACACGGTAGAAGACATAATGGGTGGAGCTAAACCTAAAGCAGCTCTAAAAAAACATTTAAAACGTACACGGGACGAAGTCATCAAAGATGCAGAGAAAAATGCGTGGTGGCGGGAAGATGAAGGCTGTCCGGGAAAAGGGGTTACCAACACGTGGCGTTAAACGTAAAAGGACAAAAAAAGAAGTGTTCTAAGCGAATGAAACCCATGGTTGATCATTTTTTTAACTGACATAAGCTGAAGACATTGCTCTCACGAATCATAGGCGGATTACTACTTGTCGAGAGAGGTGCCACTATTTCTGACTCGTCATGGCACGCTTCATCCATCCGTGTAGCTCACAATGTTGTAAATCGGAGCTGTCCCTCTTTGATATGCTCCCAACACAAGTTTCTATTGAGCACAGTAACTTTATTACAATTAACTCATTAAACACAATTAGTTCCCCGAGTGCCCCTACAGAACTCGTAACACCCAGCTCAGGTCCATACTTTTTTGATCCAAGCTGCATGCACATGTACGCTAAACTACATATAGCCCATTCTGATAGAACGGACTGCGATGATAATTATTCTGCATACCGTGAAACCAACTTTCTTTACTCCATATTCAGTTAGTGTGAGGTGTATTTAAACCAGGTCAACATTTCGGCAGGAACGGGTTATCATCAATTACGAGCCTATCTGGAAAATGTCCAACTTTTCATAAGAAGTGAAGGATACCTTTTTAACTGCCGAGGGCTATTATCAGACTACAAATGAAAGTAATATATAGGATAAATTTAAAAATTCTAAAAAGATATAGAAGTGTTTTGGACGTCTGCATATAGACTTCACATTCCAGGAGAAACTGCTTATGAATGGGGTGGATATGAAAGTAAAGCTCACCCGCACGAATTCCTGAGATCTGCATAAATCTGGGGCCTGATCAAGAAGAGGGCGCAAAACCCGTGATGATTCACATTATGGAAACATATCTCCGCGTGCGTCGGGTGAAATTAAGCTCTGCTAAACAATTAGAAATTTAAAAAAATTTAATACACGCAACATTAAAATACCCAATTAACAGAGTACAGATCAAACTATACACGGTGCCCACAGGGTTGGCCTCGAAGCAGCTAGAAAACGTGGCCATGGGAGTTCCACCTAAAAGGTTATTAATTGGAATGCAGAATCACGCTTCGACGAATGGAAAATATAAAAAGAACGCCTTTAAATTCGAGAATTTCTGCTTTAAAAATATAAATCTATACGTCAATGGTGTTGCGTTGGGTGGGACTATGGATAGGGACTACTCATCAGACGCTGTGTTCTCGCTTTGCGCGAGAGCTTATAGTAATCTGGCCCATATTGCAGGTGCTTGTGATGAGCTCAAGATTGGGGTGACGCAGAAAGAATTCATCGATCAATTTAACCTTTGCCCGTTTGATATCACAGCCGACTTATCTGCTAGTGTAAATACACACTTAAGTCCACAACAGAATGGAAACAACTCAGATTGGAATTCGCCAACCCGATAGACGCTCCTATTAGTGTACTAGTATACCTCGAGTCACAAGCCCTAATTGAGGTTGACCGCTTCAGAAATGTAATCACTATCTTTTAAAGTGGATGCGAATACACTTGAGAGAGTAATGAATAGTGACCGAATCACACGCTCCAAATTTATCGGTGTGTTTGTGAAGAATGAAACATTGAAATTACCAACTACGAGAAAATGCGGGGGAATTATTGTCAACACGGACATTGTTGGTGGCGAAGGGATTCATTGGTTGGCCATCTACTTTAAAAATAGGGAAAGAATGTACTATTTTAATTCACTGGGGACTCATCCCTGGAGTGACCCTATTATTGTAAAATTTCTTGAGCAGTTGCATATCCCTGAAATGTCTGGAATCCCCACCGATTACAAGGATATTTTAGTAATACTTGC